>CAUYUJ010019387.1:43051-68625 GCA_963575745.1 Prorocentrum cordatum | reverse complement strand
TGGTGCCGAGGCCACGACTGTAAACTATCGCCCAGCGCTGCGACGGGCAATGGCTCGGTGAAAGCTCTGATAATCAGAGCGGTGCGCTTGCTAATTTTTTCGGTGGCTCATGGTGTGAAATCGTGTCTTTGTAATGCCACAACGCACGCAAGGCAAGGAAAAGGAAGCGGAAGAGGAGGAGGAGGAGGGGGAGAAGGAGGAGGAAGAGCACGACACTGAGGACCCTCAGGAGGAAGGATGACGATGATCGTTTCCATATTCACCCCCAGGCGAATGTTGGCGTCTGGAACGCAGCAAATAGAGTCAAATTGTAAACGAGTGTCCCTCATTCTGGCGACCAGCCAGCTGCGCCACTCAAAACTCAAACTCCATTCAAATCTACCACTCAACTCAAACTCCATTCAAATCTTTCTCATCACGAAACGCCTTCATCGTGAACTTAACCTCGTAGAACGTCGGAGTGCATTCTCCGTTGAGGCGGCGCCAGGAGCTGGCCTCCTGGTAGAACGGCAGGAGCGTCGGCGGGATGTCCTTGTGCGTCGTCCACGTCCACTGGGACTGTATCTTCTTCTCCTGGTCCACTGGGCTGCCGAGCGTCCGACGCCGCTTCGCAACCTCTGCCGGCGCAGCTGTAGGCGGCGCCGCCGTCGGCGTCGGCGTAGCTGTAGGCGGCTCCGATGGCGTCGGCGTTGCTGGGGTCGGCTTCGCCACTGGCGTCGGCGTAGCTGTAGGCGGCTCCGATGGCGTCGGCGTAGCTGGAGTCGGCCTCGCCACTGGCGTCGGCGTAGCTGAGGGCGGATCTGCTGGCGTCGGCGTAGCTGGGGTCGGCTGTGCCACTGGCGTCGGCGTAGCTGGTGGCTTCGCCATTGGCGTCGGCGTAGCTGGCGGCGCGCTGGATGGCTTTGGCGGTCGAGGATCCGAGCGGCCAAGCATGTCCTCGTGCATGGGCACCATCGTCTGATCTGGCAGGCCATGATACTTCGACCGCTTGTGCAGCCAAGTAGGCTGCGGAGTGGCCACTCCTGCGACTGACTGCGCTGCCACTTGCGAAGCATTGGCACTGGTAGCACTGGCACCGCCTGCGCTGGAAATGGTAGCGCTGGCAGTGGCGCAAGGGCTGGGGCTGTCATCAACCGAGGTCAAGTCAACGCTGCCGCTTTTCAACGAAATATGCCCATCACCGTCGTCGTTCAAGCTCTTCTTAGAAGGTTGAACGCTGCCGAGAGGTCCTTGAGAGCATTGATCGCCATCCCAGTTGAGGGAGGGCACATGAGTGTCCTGAGGAAACTCAGGCTGCGTATCTGACATCGTTGGCCAGCTGATGAGACTGGAATCGAAACTTGCGTCGGAGCCAAAACGGCTACACGACGGATAGATGGGCGCATGGGCCGCCCGTCTGTATCCTCATCCTCGTGACCGTGAGATGGCCAGCGCTGGGCCGAGCATATTCTGGCCGCCATGTGGACGGCGCCACTGGGACCTTGGGTGGAGCTCCCTATTGGACCACGAGGCGCGTGAGGGGTGTGCCGGCATGGGGCGGCGCCGCCATGCGGACGGCGCCACTGAGACCTTAGGTGAAGCTCCCTATGGGGCATCGAAACGTGTGAGGTGTGTGTGTGTGCTTGCGTGCCGATGATGCTGGCGGTAGCTGCGATGATGATGGCGATGTTGGTGGTGATGTTGATGGTGTTGATGATGACGACCAGTCTGTTGATGATGATGATGGTGATGATGGTGACGATGATGATGACGATGATGATGATGCCGATGACCATCACGAGGATGATGATGATGAGGATGATGATGGACATGCTGATGACGACGATGGTGGTGATGAGGACGATGGTGACGATGCTGATGATGATGGCGACGATGATGATGGTGATGGTGGCGACAGCGATGGCGACTGCGACTTATGATGCTGGTGACGATTGTTACGTATGATATGGTAATGTAGTGATGACGAGGACGAATGATGTGGATGATGGTACTTCTGATGATGGTGAAAATGATGATGCTGGTGATGGTGATGATAGTGATGGATGATGGTAATGAAGATGACTGAGGGCGGAGGGGGGGTATGGGAGGAGGGGGGAGGAGCGAGGACCCAACACCGCAGGATGGTTGGGAACAGTGAACAGCGGCCCCCAGGTACCAGAACAGCCCATCAATCAGGGGGCAGAACAGCCCACCAATCAGAGCACGCAAAAAAAAAAACAAACCACCGCATCCTGGACACACTCCCAAAGGGGTTACGACCGAAGACGAATACTTACCCCAGTGCGACCCTACCTAGAAGTTGGAGCCCCTAGGAAAGCAGCATTAGTTGCTATGCTATGTTATGATATGATATGCCATGCTATGCCGTGCTATGATATGTTATGATGTGCTATGATATTATATGATATGCTGTGCCATGCGATGCTCAGTTATACTATGTCATGACGCGTTGTGTTTCGCTAAGCTATGCTGTGCTATGCTATGGTATGCTAAGCTGCGCTATGCTATGATATGATACGCGATGCGATGCGATGCTGTGCTATGCTATGTTACGCTATGCTATGCTACGCTTGGCTATGATTGGGGCCCACCCCGCGTCCCATCCGCGACCCACCCGTGACCCAACCCACGACCCGCCCGCGACCCACCCGCGACCCACCCGCGACCCACCCGCGACCCACCCCGCGACCCACCCGCGACCCACCCCGCGCCCGCGCCCTCTTTCTCATCCGCAATTGCGGGGTGCTACACATGCCAGTTTCCTCATCCGCCTCGTCCTCCTCAGTAGTCATTTGGGTTCAGCTCCGATTCGGGAGATGGCTCGATGTCGGGGAAGGCGGGGAGTGCAGCTTGCGGGGGGTGTCAAGCTGTTGACTGTTGCCGATGTTGGTTCTCGCAGCGCCAGGCTGAGCTGGAAGCCCAATTCACCATTGTACCTGGCGTCACGTGGCTCACTGTGTCTGATCAGCCTTGGGCAGTCGGCTGTGCCATATGTTCAGCTTCCGGTGCAAAGAGCGGCCATTCCTCATCATGCAAGGACATTCGACTCACCACTCGTGAACAGCTGAAGCCTCGCGCATTGAAGAAGCACGAGGGGTCGATTGCACATATGGCCGCAGTCAAGCTCATGATGGCCGAGGGTGGCATCCGATGTCTCCGGGCTCCAGACGATGATGGCACTGCGCCGCCAACGACCGACATGGCCAAGGTCGTTGCCCACCTCAGGTTGGACCCACTAGGTAGAGATGGCGTGCCAGGCGTTGCCGGTAGAAACAAATCTCGGCAGATTGCTTGGTGCGTTGCAGAAGCTTGGCGTGAACGTAAACGAGGGTTGTTTCTGGATGCGAAAGGGACGGTGTCAGCCACTATATTCCAGGACGCACGCAAGGGAAAGCTGGCGGTGCGTTTTATCGCCGCAAGTCTGCAGCCTCTACGTCGTTGCCATGGTCATCTCGGTACAATCGATCTCGCTGCGGATTTCGGCCTCGACGCCATGGCTATCCAGGACGCTACCCTGGCCGTGATCAAGCGGTTCTGCGCCTGCAGGTGGGGCGCGCCAGGCGCCCCCGCCGCTGCAGCGATGGCGCCCGACCCTGTCCTGCTGCAGCGGGTCCAGAAGTCAGTGGAGGTTTTCGTCAGCGACGCGGCCGCCGACGAGATCCGCGCGGGGATGATGCTAGCAGGGCAGACCGTCCGCGGGGAGGTGGCCAAGGTGCTACCGTGCCTCCGCGTAGTCCTTCGAGACAAGCCTCACGCTTCGCGTCGACTACTGAGTCGCCTGTGGAAGGCGGACCCATCCTGCACCAAGTCCACTCGCTGTTCGTCACAGACGAGAAGTCTCCAACAAAGCTGATTCAGTACTCGGAGCAATTCAGCGCGTGGTTCCAGAAGAATATTTCCGCCATCGAGCCGCACCTCAGGGCCGTGGCGAAGCCGAGCAATGCCGTGAAAGATTTGCGGTATGCTGGTCACCGTTTCGAAAGCGGCCAGCTGCCCTTGGCAAGAAGCGTGTTGTACTTTCCAGCTGTCATTGCCACCTTGGTCCAAGTGGAAAAGACACGTCCGAACTCAAGTGCAGAAGCTAAGGCTGTCACCAACTTCATGAATGAACTGGACTCGGAGAAGGCATTACAACTTGCAATGCTTGCGGACGCGGGGGGGGAACACTATCAGTTGATGAGGCTCCTGGACTACGAGGGGTTCCCGGCCGACGACCTGTCCTTCAACTTGAGCGCCTTCGTCGACCGCGTGAGTACGCTCTTTGGGGCCGGCGGCCACCCGGCCATGGCCGTGCAGACCGACTACACTTTCACTGGGCACATGCTGAAGCTGCTGAAGCACCCCATCAAACTGCCTGGCAATGGCGTACATGTACTTGGCTGTCCAAACGGCGTGGCCCCAGCGGTGCAAGAACGATGCCTCAAACGGATGATCAATTGGGTCGCGAGTGTCGTGGATACGCTCAAGGCAGAGTTCCCCAGCTTCGAGACGATTCAGGCTTGGGGCGTCTTCAACGTCGTGCAGCACGACAGGGATATGGGCGCGCACACCGAGGGCTCGGCGAACGTGCAGCGCCACAAGCAGATGGAGCGCTTGATCGAGGCCTTCGGGATCGAGGCGACGGCAGACGAACTGGTGGGGCAGATGGAGTCTGTGCGCCATTTGGTGACGCGCGTGGCCGCGGAGCAGTCGCTGTCATCGCGGGATGCTTGGATGCACGCTGCGGAGATGGCCACGGCGAACAAACGCGGTGGCGTCCTCGATACTTCGCTTTCTCCTCCATCAAAGCTCATGCAGGTGATCGTTCGCTACTGGGCAGCGGGCGGGTCGACGAGCGGGGTTGAGCAGTCCTTCGGGAAGGGCTACAACCACCGCGTAGCATCCCTGGGCAATGACGCCTGCTGCGACCGCATGGAGATCGTCGAACTCGAGAAGAGCGACCTACCTCAAGTGCTGCAGATGGCCACGGACATCTGGAGCGACATCTTCGGGCGGCCCCGAGCGTCCGGCAGTGGAAACAGGCAGCTGCGAAGCGACGCTGGCGGGCGACATTTGCAGGCCCGACACGAGGGTTGCGAGGGCGGCTGGCGGCAAAACAAGAAGCGTCAGCTCGACGCTGCGGCGAGCCCGGGCATGCTGAAGTCCGTCCACGCCGTGGATCCAGGTGCGATGCTGCAGCCTGAGACGTGGACAGATGAGCAATCCAAGGAGATGGTTTTCGTCCACGCCAAGAAGTGTCAACGACTTTCCGAGGAGGCCTGGGCAGGCAGACTCGGAGCTCTAGAGAACGCCTCGGTGGGTGAGCTTCAGAAGGTGGTTGCGTTGATGGAGAAAAAGGTCACCAACGACAAGCAATACATCGGGCGCGCCTTAAAACGGCGTCGCGCGGCGGCTGGACCGCCCGACATCACGATTGCAGATAGCAACATCTATGTCGCTCCTGACGCGCCGGTGACAGCGGCAGTCGTCGCAGCCAAGGCCCGCGAGGCCAACTTCACTCGGACCACCGCTTCGGAGGCATCCATATTCGTGGTCAAGGAGGTTCAGCAGCCTGCGAAGTCAGTGCTCTGGAATGCTGCGTTGATCGGTGGCGCGGTCTGCACGTGGGAGCGCGTGGTGGCGGGCGCCGGTCCAGTAGTGGTGTGCAGAGCAGCGCTGTCCTCGCATAGGATTGTCTACATGTCCGACGCCTTCTTAGCGGAGTGCCCCCGGCTCGCCGCTCTGATAGTCGATCGCGCGGGTAGCCGCGCTGTGAGCAAGTGGAAGTTCACCAGCGACCTGGTGCATATCACGGCCAGGGCGGCCAAGACGCCCACAATTGCCATAGCCCTTTTAGGCTCGGCTGAATCAGGCGCTGAGGTGTGCCCAGGCGTCAGGGAGGCATTCGACGCTGCCGCGATGCTCGATTTCATTTCACGCCGTGATGAGGATCAATCGGCGATGGGTGCATGTGGCCGCTGAGCAATCCTCTTCCCCCTCCTACTCCTTTTCATCCTCCTCCTCTGCCTCCCCCTCCTCCTCCCCCCCTCCTCCTCCTCCTTCTCCTCCTCCCCCTCCTCCACCTCTCCTCCTCCCCGTCACCCCCGCCGCCATCATCGACATCGTCATGCTCCGGACACGCCGTAGAATCAAGGCTGCGGGCCCGCTCTCGTCGCCACTGCTCCGCCGCGAAAGTCTGGCGCCATATTGGGAGGACTGTCTGATAAGAGCCCTGCGAGGCGGGGTCAATCGCGCTGAACATCCTGGCTCAAAGCACCACCGACAGGTTGCAACGGCATCAACAACATCAACAACAACAACTACTACAAACAATTTAGTGCAAATTATATGCGCGCGTGCGGCGCAACATGTATATCCCAAGCCCGCGACCCACCCGCGACCCACCCGCGACCCATCCCGCGCCCACCCCCTCGCTCATATTCCCTGCCCAGGCTCTGCCTAGAAGGGCTCTTACTTTCCATTTTAAAGGGGCCGGGCACTCAGTCTCAGTGGAACGCGCCCCGTGCGGGCCCCCCGGCATCCGCCCCGCGGCCCCCCCAGTTCCCGAGACTGCCCCCGAGGGCGCGAGGCGGGCCATGCGCGCCCGAGAACATGGATGTCGCCCCGGCCCCCTCCGCTGACCACTACCGCAACAGCCAATTTAGGCCCCAGCCCGTTCGCGCGCCGCAGGCGTCACCGCCAGCGACGGCGATGTGGGCAGTAGTGCTGCCAGAGGAAGCGCCGCAGTCCACCGCCTCCGCCAATGCCTCTGCGAGCGGCCCTTCTGTCCGCAAGCGCCCTGCGGCGAGAGCGGCCTCGTCAGCAGCGAGGGCTCGGCCGAAGGCGAAGCGGGTGGCGACCGCGAAGGCGAAGCCGAAGGCTAAGCCATCCGCCAAGGCCGCGGCGGCCCGTTTCATGGCGCTGAAGCCGCTGCTGCCGGGGCCGCCGCCGACTGGGCCCATCGGCTACGCCAGCGACTGTAGTGGCCTCGACGCTGGCGCTTTTGCCCTTCGGCACATCACCCCCTTCAAGCGCCACTTCGCCTCCGAGGTGGATCCAGTGTACATGCGAATCTTGATGGCTACCCAGCCGCGCGTCAACACAGTCTTCGACGATGTGGTTGCACGCGACCCTCAACAACTGGAGATGTTCGTGGGCAGAGTCACTATCTATACTGCTGGCTTCCCATGCCCGACATATTCCAAGCAGGGCAACCGCCAGGGCGTGGATGACCCCTCTGGCGCAGGGCTCGTGGTCTTCTACGTGGCGCTCACCTTTGGCAAGCTGGTCCCAGACATCTTCGCCCTCGAGAATGTCCCCGAGTTCGCGACCGACAAGAAGTTCAAGAAGCAGTTCGATGTGACCATGCGCATCCTCTACGAGTGCGCGGACGGCATCTACAATATTCACTGGCACATCTTGAACTCCAGGGACTTTGGCGTGCCCGCCGCAAGGCGGCGCCTCTACATCGTGGGGATTCGTCGGGATCGGCAGCGCGCTGAGTGGAGTTGGCCAACTGGTAGCCAGACGGTGTCCCTCACTTCCATCCTTGACCAGGACTCGCCCACGGAGAGGCAGAAACATGCATCCTTGTTGGAGTTGAAGCCTTACCAGTTGCGCAATCTAGTCGCTGGCCTCGAGAAGATCAAGACGACGCACCCCGACGCCGATACCGATGCTGAGCCGTGGGTGATCGACGTCGGCAAGGGCCCATCCTTCGGCATTTCCGTTACCTCGACGAGATGCCGACGATCACCAAGAAGCGCGCCAGGGAGCTCCAGTGGTTCACCACGAACCGCGGCGGCTTGATCCGCGAGCACGAGCTGATGAAGTGCCAGGGCTTTGACCCGCATGCAATCGTCGTGCCGCCCGATGTCAATCGCTCGCGGCTCCGCGAGATGATCGGCAATGCTTACACGGTCACCGTGATGAGGGACCTTTTCAGGAAATGCTTGTGCGCGCTCGGGCGCGCTGATGATGTCTAATCTAGGCCAGTCAGTATCCGCTTGTAAAATTTACATTTGGCAGCCCTGCGTGGGCCCTAGCTGGTGCGTCGGCGTTCTGGGCACTGTGCGTGCCACCCTTACTGCGCCAAGAGCGCCATCGGGGTTGTTGGCGCGTGATGTTGGGTTTGTGGGCTCCGCGCAACTGGGAAGGAGCATCGCTGCACCGCGGGCTGAAAATAACCTCCTCGTCCAGCCGTGGGCCGTGGAGCCCGCGCGGATCGACCCGGCTCGAGGAATGGTGGGGTCGAGAGCTCCGGCCGCGTCCTCCTTCTCCTCCTCCTTAACCTCCGTAGTGGGGGGGGGGCTCGACGCCGTCGTCGCCTCGGCGTCGTCGTCGCTGCAACATCTTGCTGGTTACGCGAACGACATGTGTGATATGAACATGTAGGAGGTAGGATAATGACGGTACTGCCGCATGCACCGCATGCAAGATAATGCAACCTAAGGCCTCGCCGTCTAGAACGACATGTAGGGCAATGGAGAGGAGGTATGCGATGATCATGCGAATGATGCGCGCGATAGTTTCGAAGAGCGAATCCTCAAAATGCACCGGGGGCGAAAATAATGGTGAACATCGAAAATCCTTAAAGTCACAACTCCAACTCGGCGACTGAAATACCAGGGGTGGGCGTGCGCACCCCTGTTATTTCAGTGCTGGGCGCCCGGCGCTGAAATAACAGAGGTGCGCGTGCGCAAAAGACAACTTTTCCTTGATTTGCGCATGCGCAAATCTGTTATTTCAGTCGATTTGCGCATGCGCACCCCTGTTATTTCGGGGCTGGGCGCCCGGCGCTGAAATAACAGAGGTGCGCATGCGCACCCCTGTTATTTCAGTCCCCGATGGTCCCCAATGGTCCCCGGCAAAATTCACCGCGGCATCTTTTCGCAACCGACGGGGAAGTGCCCGTGCCGATAGCACACGCGCCGCGCGCTCAGTGCTGTGCCTCTTGAAGCCATCACGGGTAGACTGTATCATCTACGACATTACCCCATTGCGACCCTACCTGGAAGTTGGAGCCCCTATGGACGCACCATTAGTTGCTAGGCTAGGCTAGGCTATGCTATGCCATGCTATGCTTCGCTATGCTATGTTGTGCTGTTCTGTGCTATGCTATGATATGCAATGCTAAGCTATGCTATGTCATGGTGCGCTGTGATATGGTACGCTATGCTATGCCATGCTATGTTGCGCTATGCTCTACTAGGATGTGCTATGATATGTTATGCTGCGCTATGCTATACTATGCTATGCTATGTTTGGCTATGTTATGCTATGCTGTGTTATGCTCATGCCGCACTATGCTATGCTATGCTGCGCTAGGCTAAGATATGCTGTGCTCTGCTATGCTAAAGCTCAGCGACGCTACGATGAAGGTACGCTAAGCTAAGATACACCTGAGCCATAATATGAAGTTAAGGTATTCCAAGATGAACTACGCTACGCTAAGATGATATACGCAACGCCAAGCTAAGGGGACGTAGCTGGGGGGGGACCGCGGGGCGGATGCCGGGGGAACCGCCCAGGGCGCGTTCCCCTGCCCGGCCTTTTCAATATCGAGAGTAAGCACCCTTCTAGGCAGAATCTATGTAGGGAATATGGCGTAGTATATCGCATAGTATGTAGCTTATGACATTAACGCATGATCATCAATCATCTGTGATATATTATAAGATACAGTGTGCATCTACAACATACATCATGATATATTATATATCATATATTACGCAATATTTGCCATTAGCGCATGAACATTAATCGTCTGCCATATGTTACACACTATACAACTACAACACATAGCATATTCCCGTTAGGTTTTCCCATATCTTCCCCCAGATCTCCCCCCCCCCAGATCTTCCTCCCCCCAATGCTTCTTCCAGATCTCCCCCCAGATCCCCCCCCCCAGATCTTCCCAATATCTTCCCCCAGATCTTCCTCCATATGGCCCCAGAGGATGTGTGCCGCGCGGAGTTATTCACCTCCCCTGGGGCCCTCTTGGATTGTTATTTGGCCGTCCTGGGCGCTGCTCGGGCTCTCTTAGGGAGTTCTTGGGGGCCACTTGGGGCGCTTCTCGGGTCCTCTTTTTTTTTTCGTGGGCCCTTTTGGGTCGTCTTGGGGCTCTTCCTCCCACGCAGAGGGGGGGGGGGTGGGGGGGGGGGGGGGGGGGGGGGGGGGGGGGGTTGGGGGTGGGGGGTGGGGGGGGGGGGGGGGGGGGGGGGAAGGGGGGGGGGGGGGGGGGGGGGGGGGGGGGGTGGGGGGGGGGGGGGGGGGGGGGGGGGGGTGGGGGGGTGGGGGAGGGGGGGGGGGGCGCTTCTACCGGCCCTCCTCCTCCTCCCCCCCCTCCCTCTCTCTCCCTCCCCCCTCCTCCTCTCTCTTCTTTCAGCTCTCCTCCTTCTTTTCGGGCCTCTCCACTTCATCTTTGGATTGTATTGGGCCCTCTTGGGGCTTGTCGGGCTTTCTTAGGACGCTTCTCGGGCCCTTGGGCCCTCTTTGGATTGTCTCGGGGGCCTCATGATGGCCCCATAGCCTCCACGGGCATTGTTTTGCCCTGCGCGGCTTCGGCGCGCGTCAGTGGGGCAGCGCGTGTCAGCGCAGCTCCTCCTCCATCATGCTCATTAGTAGCCATTTGGGCTCGAGACTCGACGCCGCCGAGTGAGGATTTCACACCACACCTTTTCAACTGGGCAAGCGCCATGGGCAAGCGCGCCCACGATGCTCCCGCTAGACCGCCCAAAGTTCCCAAGCGCGCCGCCACGGTTTCCGCTGCCCCAGCAGGCGGTGGCGCAAGTCCGTCTTCAGTAAACCCTCTCGCCGGGTGCCTGAACGCGACGGTCCAACACGCGTGGTGCTGCTACGACGACAAGATCATGCGACACCCCGCCTTTGACGGCATCATGCATGACCAACCGACGGACAAAAGCGGGGCCCATGCCTACAATCCAGATGAGGCCAAGAAGAAGCTCGACGTTGGTCAGCCCTACGTGGCGAGCATCCTTTCTTCTGGCTCAACTTGCGTTACGAGTCGCAGCCGAACGTGCCGAAGCACTGGAACCGCATCGAGAACCTTCGCAGCCACTTCTGGCAGACGCCTAAAAGCTACCCAGACACTATCACCGTCGCTCACACGCGGGGCGACGAGCTGCCGCACCTTCGGCATGGTCAACTCCAGGCGGTCTGCATGCCTGAGATGCGGGACGCCCTGCGCGTGGCCATAAGCATGGCCGCCGAGGCAACTGACAATCTCGACGCCATGCGTGAATGGCGCGAGATGCTGCAGTCAATCCCCGTCCGCTTCATGGTGGTGGACCCGGGGCACTCCCTCAACGTCACCTTCCAGATCTTGGTGCAGGGGCGGGAGGACCTGGCGGTTAAGCATGAGAACATGCGCACGTCCAACCTCCTCCGCTCGTACGAGATCATCGACTTGAAGAAGCAGTTGGAGGAAGGTGGACAGAAGCAAAACAAAAAATCATTGGCGGATTACTACGGCAAGCTCACCATGGCCAAGTCCTCGGAGAATGTGACGCCTACGTTCGTCGAGAATTGTTTTACACTTCACAACCAAGTGCTGATCGTGAAAGACGGGAGCGGCATCTGCTTCCGCTTCGATCAGCTGGGCAACGATAACCCCATGGACAGCGTGCTGAAGTACAAGGAGGTCGGCAGCCAATGCGACAAGAAGAGTACGCTCATGATTAGGGCCTACGAGATGCTGTGGGACCACTGGCATTGCACTGACGGCAAGGAGGCGATCCCACTGCGTTTGCTCGAGGGCAAGGTCCAGGGCTGGGGCAGCAAGTCCATCATCGATCTCTTCGTCTTCAAGCGTGCGCTGCGCGACTCCCTGTGGAGGCGCCTTGAACAATTTAACTGGGATACCGATGTGAAGACCGCCTTCAAACAGTTCACCGAGTCGGTCGTGACATGCAGGAAGAGGTTCGGTGTCATTCAGAAGCCCAAGAGGGATCTCGACGGGGTGGCCACGGACCGCACCCTGCCCCACTCCTGGCCGCCCAGCGCCGGCCAACTGCTCCTCATGGTGGGAACCCTTGTCTACGGCTACGAGTACGACGTGGCGATGATCAAGACCATGGCCAATAAGAGGACCTGCGATGACTTCCTGGAGACCGCGGACGTTTCCCACATGATGTCAGAGCTGATGAAGACGTACGATGATGAGAAGAAGGCTGCCCGCATCGTCGACGACGCCGAAGCCGATCCAACTGCAGCCGAGGAGGAGCAGGCGGCGCAGAACCTCAAGTTGGCCTTCATCGCGAACCAGTCGCAGGTAGAGACCTTGATATGCGATGCCGACAACGGCGTGGTCACCATGGAGAGCGCCGACGTCGCCAAGGCCAAGTCGCACGCCCAACTGGCAGAGCGTCGGATGCGGTCCAACGTGAAGCTCGTGGCCGCCACGTCCCAAGAAGAGATTGCGCAGTCGATCAAGGCGTCCGAGGCGGGCCAGGCCATGGGCAAGGGCAAGTCTTACGTCGCCATCGTGATCGACGCCAAGACTTTGTGCGAGAGCGGGACGCCCCCCCCCCCCCCCCCCCCCCCCCCCCCCCCCCGCCCCCCCCCCCCCCGGGTTAAATAACCGATTGGGGCCCAGCCGTCCGCACCACTTTTCTTTTTTTTCTTTCTTGGTACTATGGGACAGCATACCCGCGGATGGATTTACCCTCAGCGTCCCTCCGTCCCGCTCTCGCCCAAAGGCTGGCTGTCTATTCACGAATGTGCGTGACTTCATACTTCCTTCCCCGTCCTTTCCTCCCTTCGCCCTTCCCTCCTCCTCCCGCCCCCTTTCCTTTTCCTCCCCCTTCCCCCTTTCTTTTTTTTCTCCCCGTCTTTCTTTTTTTTCTTTTTGCCTTTTTCGAGTCAAGATCTCGGCGCGGTGGTAAATGCGCGGGCGACGGGTGAGAAAACTCCAAGTCTACCAGCCAACGATATCATCGTCGCCCCCGATGGGTCCAAAGGCCAGGACTGGGAGGATAAGATTGTCAAAGCTCTGAGCCCCATGAAGCTCGATGTGACCAAGCGTTATGCGATGTTCTCCCAGGAGTCGCTCGAGAAGCGTCTCAATCGGATGCACGGCAACCACACGCTGGAGCAGATGGAGACGGTCCTCCTGCTGTCGTCGGAGATGCCCATCTTCAAGATCGGGCCGCGCAAGCTGAGCCCGAAGGCGACCACGCGGGGCTACGTCATCGGCCCTCTGGATGTGGCAGACTGGAGCGACAAGGACCGATGCCTCCTACATGGGGTCCGCGTAAACGGGGTGGATGATCGCGCCGCATCGCCGATGCATCGGTGATGTGACTTAGTGGGGCTTGATCCTCACGGCGCCGACGTTGTCGATGCATCGGCGAAGCAGGCATCGGCGATGTATCGCGATCCTCTGACCCCCTCCATTCGGACTCCATTTGGGACGCCTCCAAAGGACGCCACGTGGACAGTGCCCTGGTCTGACAAGAAAGCGATGTACAGCACTGAGAACCTGCCGCTGCCGGGTGGGAATTGCGGCGTCGAGCACAAGAAGGACAAGGCCACGAAGGCGTCCGACCTCGTGCCCGCCTTCTGGCACGAAGGGCCTCCAGCTCTGGCCACGGAGGTGGCCCACCTGCCCCAGGCCACATCGATCATCGATCTCACCCCGGGCTCAGGACATTGGGCAATGTACGCAGTGCGCAAGCAGATACCTTACCTTGGCGTGTGCTTCACTGACGCCCACGTCGAGTTGCTCTATTCCAAGCTGCGCAGCAGGATCCTCTCGGCGGCCATGGACGCGAACGACCTCGACCTCTACGACGTGAACCTCTCGCCCCTAGTGACGTACACTCGGAAGGACGCTACGACGCCCACCAAGGACTCCAGCGGATCTCAATCTGCTAGCTGCGTCACTCCGGTGGCTGGTGGGAGCGCCCCCATCGGCGGCAGCACTCCGGCGGCGGCTGTTGTCAAGGGCGCGGCGGACCGGCAGTCCTTGCTCGATCGGATCAACGCGATGAAGCAGCAGTCCACTGCTGCGGCTGGCCAGGACATCGATGATGAGGAGTGATCGAGTCTCAGGAGCAGCCCTGCAGTAGTAGCGCCGCAGCCCACGGCACTCAGGATGAATCCAGGCGGTCAGGCGGCATGACATCGTCGAGGGAGGGGGCACTCGACAGTAGTCTACAGTAGGCGGGGATGAGTGCAATGACGACAGTTGAAGCTGCATTGCCATTTGTCGCCCGGCGGCGGCCCACTTTGCGTGCTGGACCGTTTCCCGCCGGGCGCTGAGCGTACTAAATCCTCCTCTGACCTCGTCCTCGCCCTCCTCAATGAGATTCCCCCGTGCCTCGATTGCCCGGCGTTGAGGCACACCCGCCATCCTCGTCCTGTTCCTCCTCCTCCTCCTCCTCCTCCTCCTCGTCACCATCCGTCTTATCCTCGAGATCCTCCCCTTTCTCATCAATCTCCCCCTCCTTGTCCTCCTCGCTCCCTTCGTCCCCCTCGCCCTGATTCGCCTCTTATGTCCATGACATGCCCTTGCGCACGGTGCCAATGGGTTCGACGCTGGTCAGAGCATGGCACGCCGGGGCAAACGTGTCCAGAACGGGTTTCCACCGCCATCATCCGCATCCACAGCCTCGACATCCTCGGCATTACCAGGGTCGCCAACATCGCAATCATCCATCAACGTTGCATCATCAAAGTCGTTCAGCATCATCAGAATCGTCATCATCTCAGACATGTCTAGGTTTTCGGGCCCGAAACGCAGACGACGACAGGCAGACTCAGACAAACTCGTAGAGCAGACAAGCTCCATGGCTCCTGGGGCCCCTGGAGCACTTTGGGCCTCTGGAGCCTCAAAGCCCCTGGAGCCGCCAGCCCCTAGACTGAACCCGCAGGCGTTGGGGTGCCCTGGGTGCACCAGAGCTCTTGGAGCCCAAGTCACATGCGCATGGAGCCTCTGAAACCCCAGAAGCCCTTGAACCCCCCGACCCCTAGACTGAACCCCTAGCCCCTGGGAGGCCATGGGCGCGCCAGAGCCCCGAGCCCCTAGCCCCTGCATGTGCTGCGCTATGCTATGCTATGCTATGCTATGGCATGCGGTGATATGGAACGCTATGTTGTGGTATGGCATCAATGCGAGTGCTATGATATGGCGTTCCCCGCTGTTTCACGTGCGTGCATACATGCATATATACAGTTGCGCGCTCACATATAACACGTGCGTACACATAGATATGTGTATATGCACAAGTTGATATGTTAGCCGTTGTTGGCAATCATGTGCATACGCATGTTAGCGGGCACACACGTTTGAACGTGGTGTGTGTTTACACATATATATATATACATATATATGCACACACGCATATATATACATATATGTATATATACATATATATGCATATAAATATATATACATATACATATATATATATATACATACTTGTGTATACGTGCATATGTACAAGGACACGAACGATCATGTGACAAACACTACCACGTAAAAAAACGACAGGCCATTTCGGGGACCAACGGGGGCCCCCTACGTGCACTCTCCCACAATCCCTTCGGTCGCTGAGCTGGGCTAACGCTGACCTGCGCTGTGCCCGAGTCCCCGATGCCCCCCTTGACCCATTAGGGCCCATCAGGGCCCATCAGGGCCCATTAGAGCCCATCAGTGCCCATTAGTGCCCATGTGCACCAAACGCGCCCTAAGACTCATGCGGTTTTCATCGTGCCATAAGACTCAGACTGGCGCCGTGTCACCCGAACCGAAAAGTGCGATGTCCATGATTAAATTGCGGGCATCATGGTAGCCCTGGCCGTGAAATACATTAAATTAGTGAACTTCCACTTGCCAAATGTAACCACCCGCTCGATCGACCATCAAAGTGGCGATCCGCAGACATTCATCCAGGAAGGCGTCGGTCATGTAGACTAGCCTCTGCGATGACAGCGCTGCCTTGTAAACAACTACTGGACCGGTGCCTGCCTCGACGCGGTCGCTCACGCACCTCCTTGACCACGAAAACCAATGACCCCGCAGCGGTGGACTGACTGAAGGTGGACTCGTGGGCCTTGGCCGCGACGGCATAGATCTTGCAATCGGTGATCAACCCAGCGGCTGCTCGACGCCGTTTGGCGGCGCGCACCACGCACTGCTTCTCAATTCGGTCTTTCCCCTGCTCGAGCTCCTCCACCGATGCATTTTCAAGAGCCCCGAGTCTGCCTGCCCAGGCCTCCTCTCGCCGAGCGCGTTCCACTACTCGCAAAGTCCCTACTCGCAAACGTCAGAAAAACAAACATGTATGCGTGTGTCATAACATGTCGTAAATCCCCCGCGGCGGATCTTGGCCGTTTGCGAGTAGTTACTTTGCGAGTAGTGGAACGCGCCCGTCTGTCCTCGGATAGTCCTTGTCCACGTCTCAAGCTGCAACATCGCATCTGGATCCACGGCGCGGACGGACTTCAGTTGACCTGGGCTCGCCGCTGCGTCGAGCTGCGTTCCTGCCGCCAGCAGCCCTCGCAGCCCTCGTTCCGGGCACGCAAATGCTGCCCGCCAACATCGCTTCGCTGCTGCCTGTTTCCGCTGCCGGTGTCGCTCCAGATGCCCGCAGCTCGGCGCAGCACCTGAGGTATGTCGCCCTTCCCGAGCTCGATGATCTCCATGCGGTCGCAACAAGCGCCGTTGCCCAGGGAGGCGACGGGGCGGTTGTAGCCCTTCCCGAAGGACTGCTCGACCCCGCTCGTGGATCCACCCGCTGCCCAGTAGCGAATGATCATATCTGCACTAGCGCTGGCCATCTTCGCAGCTCGCGTCCAAGCATCCACAACCACATCGAATTCTCCGCGGCCACGCGTGCCACCAAATGACGCACGGACTCCATCTCCCCCACCAGCTCGTCCGAGGTCGCCTCCGCCTTGAAGGCTTCGATCAAGCGCTCCATCTGCCTGTGGCGCTGGGCGTTGGCTGAGTTCTCGGCGCGCGCGCCCATGCCCCTGTCATGCTGCGCGACATTGAAGACGCCCCACGCCTGGATCGCCTCGAAGCTGGGGAACTCCGCCCGGAGTGTCTGCACGACTGCCGCGACCCAATTCATCATGCGTTTGAGGCATCTCGTCTGCACAGCTGGGGCCGCGCCGTTTGGACAGTCCAACGCACGTACGCCAGCGCCTGGAAGCATGATGGGGTGCTTGATCAGCTTCAGCATGCGCCCAGTGAGCGCGCAGTCCGTCTACGCGGCCACTGCTGGGTGGCCGCCGACCCCGAACAGCGTGCGACGAACGCGCTCGCGTTGAAGGACAGGTCGTCAGCCGGGAACCTCTCGTAGTCTAGGTGCCTCATCAAGTGATAGTGCTCATCTCCAGCGTCTGCAAACATTGCAAGCTGCAGAGTCTTGAACTTCTTTGAGCCCCACTGATCGAACAACGTTGCTAACAGCCTTGGCCTCCGCACTTGAGTTCTGACGTGTCCTGGCCACCTGGACCAAAGCGGCGATGAGAGCTGGAAAATGCAACGCGCATCTGGCCAGGGGCAGCTGGCCGCTCTCGAAACTGAGGCCGACGGCTTCGCCACGGCCCTGAGGTGCGGACCCAAGGAGGAAATATTCTTCTGGAACCAGGCGCTGAACTGTTCCGAGTACTGCATCAGTTTGGTAGGAGACTTATTATCTTCTGCGACGATCAACGAGCACACCATGAGCCGCCGAAAAAAAAAAGAGCAAGCGCACCGCTCTGATTATCAGAGCTTTCACCAAGCCATTGCCTGTCGCAGCGCATGCCCTGGCACCAAATTCTGAACCGCAATACAAGCAGCGAGTCCCATAGCAGCGAACCGATTCAGGAATTACACGCCACTGCAGCTCCATCATCGAACAACATACCACAACTCCCAATCATAAGGAATACGTCTGCCTTTCGCTGACCAGGCTCAGCCATGATCTGAGCACATCGGCCAAACATACGGATTGAACAACTGCGTGTCATCTTAACTTGCACCCCGTACTCAATTAAACTTAGTAGCGTGCAATTGTTGAACGAACTGTTTCGTCCTGTGTTATGTGACCTGTGTTATGTGACCAGGAATGCGCACTTATTGAACAATCGATGCGAATAGCCACATCACCCCCGCGTTAAGGTTAGCATGCGGCTGCAGCATCGAAGTCGATGGCCCCTCATGTGGCCACAACGTTTCGCCGGAGTCCTGCCGGTGAAGGAATGACTCCATGATTTGACTGATCCTGTAGTCTTTGGCGTAAGTGTGGAAATCCTCGTACGAGCCAGTTTCGCGACCCAACTGCCTCTTCTGATGCATGGTGGCGTCGCTCGTTGTGCGAACTTGGACGGGGATGCACTCGCACACTCTGATGTTTACAGACACTTGCCTCCCACAATTGTACGCAAGTCCACCATCGCCGTCGCCCACAAACAGTACTCGCCAACCACTCACAGTTGCCAGCGTGCACATGCTAATCAAATCGAACCTTCCATCACCGCCGACAAAATGCATTGGGTCGACTGAACCTGCACTCGAAATTTTGACAACCATGTTTCGGCCATCGCCTATAGTGGGGATCCCATCTCCTGAAGCCCATTCGGCACACATCTTGGGATGATATCCTTCGACGCATTAAGGCAATCTGAAATGGCGACCCACTCGCCCTGATTGTATCCCATCGCCTGCTGATTGATACCACCACCGATGATGGCAACTGACCGATGATGGCTTCGTACGTCATGTTCTCATAGACCAGCCGTCTCTCGGCAGCGTCTGGCTTGTGCTTGAGATATTTAGTGAGAAGCGCATCCAAATGCTCACGATGGCCGCTTGGAGGGCATACGCACGAAACCACGACGATACATGGCGACCCTACCACCAACGAATCCTCATACATTTGAAATATATCGCGCGCTTTCACTGAGACTCCTAGCTGTCGCAAACGTGATCCATTATGAGCCTCGATCGCCGTTGTATCTATGTCAGAGACTTCCCATGACTGTAGATTCTGCACATCGCCACCTTGACCCGCCATGAAAACCTCACCCGCCTAAGAAATAAAGATCGCCCCACTTGAAAGGTGCGAGGCGCAGCTCAGAAACAAAGCTCGTTGGGCCAGCATGTTCACGGAGCAGGTCGGGGGAGGGGGGGGGGAGGGGGAGGGGGAACGGATGGCCTGCTCAGGGAGGGGGCGGGGGGGGGGGGTGAGTGAGTTATTCCGCTCCCCAGAATGTTATGCGCGGCTATGCCATGCTGCATGTGCTGCGCTATGCTATGCTATGCTATGCTATGGCATGCGGCGATATGGAACGCTATGTTGTGGTATGGCATCAATGCGAGTGCTATGATATGGCGTTCCCCGCTGTTTCAAGTGCGTGCATACATGCATATATACAGTTGCGCGCTCACGTGCGTACACATAGATATGTGTATATGCACAAGTTGATATGTTAGCCGTTGTTGGCAATCATGTGCATACGCATGTTAGCGGGCACACAAGTTTGAACGTGGTGTGTGTATACACATATATATACACATATATATATATACGCACACACGCATATATATACATATGTATACATATATATATATATGCATAAATATACATATATATATACATACTTGTGTATACGTGTATATGTACAAGGACACGAACGATCATGTGACAAACACTACCACGTAAAAAAAACGACAGGCCATTTCGGGGACCAACGGGGGCCCCCTAAGTGCACTAGAGTAGATGATCTCCGAGCGAAAGGCCGCCCGAGCCCTGCAGCGTGTTAATCAACAGCCCGATCTCCTTGAAGGCAAATATTTTGGCAGGATCACCTATGCGGCTGCATGGGCACAGATGCGCAGCCGCAACCTCTCAAGATGGCTCCTGGACACCAGCCAAGGGCGGAGATGGCAACCTTCCAACGGGGAAGAATGGCAGTTGCTGCACCACTGCATTTCTTTCACTGAAGCGCACCACGTGACCCGTGTCCTATGCAACGGTCTACCGGGCTCGGCAAGACGACGGGGTGACGACGAGAGGAGACCACACAGGTGTTCATGTGGATCACCAGCCAGGAACGTGTGGATCACCGCCGGGCCCGATGATGAAGGCGCAGCCTGGTGCGCGAGATGCATCGGCCCAGGCCCACATGCATCCGCTCTCTGGCAAGCGCTGCCTCTCGACATCCCCCCCCCTTCGGGACCAAGCAGAAGCATGCGCGCGCTCTCGGGGCCACCTACAACCGCCCAACAGAAGCGGACCATGCGGACGATGCCCACTCTGTGGGCTCGGAGAAGCGACCACGGAACACGTGTGGCACTGGTGCCCAGCCGCGGCGCTTGCCTGGTGCACCGTCAGGGGCCCTGACGACCCACTGACCCTCGCCCAAGCAATCACCAGCAGTGGCGAACACCAACCCTTGCTTGCGAAAGTGTTACATCAAGTTTCCTTCAGGTACTGCGTCAACCCCACAGCCTCCCCCCTTAATGCCGTCGGGGCCGCCAGACTCATTCTGCACGGCATCGTGGCTGCCGACATCGACCAGCAAGGTGACAGCGAGGATGAGGGGCAAGGGGTGGGCGAACCCCCCAGGACCGGCAACCCAGACGAGACGGCTGTCTGGTCCGTCATGCGCGACACCTGCAGTACTTGCAACCCGTGCACCACCCCCGAAAGAGCGATCTGTGGAGCCGCTAGGCCCCACATGCAGCGGCATGCCCGCAGGGCCGGAGGTGAGATTCGCAGGCTCCCAGTTGTCACCGGACACCACAGCCCGGGGGATATAATCGTTGTCCTACAAGCACCCCAGACGCGGGTTGCATGGATGCCCCCAGGAAACGGGTGGTTCCCTTGCACCACAACCCCACCGCGGGCTCTCCCCGGGCCCTGGCCATCGCAATCGTTGCACTCCCCGATTGTGACAGCGCACAGATGGCGGAAGTGGCAGGCTGCCGAGCTGGGTTGGCACTGCTTCCCCACCTCAAGGGCCCAATTCGGGCAGCCAGGATTGTTGGCGACAACCTCGCCGCGGTCCGATGCGGCGCCGGTGCCGCCAGGTACCGAAGGCTCAACTTTGCCCGGCAGATGGAGGACGCCCTCGGGCAGGCGGAAGGAGCAGGCTGGGTACTCACTTGGCAAGCGGTCAGACGGAGGCTAAACAAGGCCGCGGACAGCCTTGCCACCATCGGGGTTTACTGGGCCGACGCCCTCCGCAAGGAAGGCGTGACTGCCGTCACCACCATGCACTGGGCGTGCGATGCCCCCACCCGGCCCGCGCATTTTCCCTGCCGTGACTTACGGGAGACTAACCTATGCGACCCCGCGGAAGCGGCCGCGGCCGCGGTCCTGCTGGAAAAGCCCCCCTCCCCTTCTCTCCCCCCTGCTCCGCTCCGATCGGATCGCCGATCGGTCGATCCCCGCGGCAACTGAGGTCATTGCTGCTGCGGCTCAAGTTCGTCATCCGCCCCTCACATTGCAATGTGCAACGAACAGACAGGCCTGCCACCGTGGGACTTAATGCCCTCCCTATGGATCAAGCAGCAGTGGAACGCGGAATGGGCCTGCAGGAGGTGCCTTGTACACATCTGGAATGCTGCACCTGGCGTCCGCGACCGCATTCTCGACCACTACTCAACAGATGTATTTCCCGCTATCTCTACCAAGCGGCAGACCACATCAGAAGTTCCTGAGGACAGCTACAGGTACGATATGTCCGCGCACCTCTCCCCAGGTAGCAGGGCGCCACGGGGAGAAGCGGACGCGCGTGTCCCACCCCGCGAGGACCGCTCTGCACTGCACCACAAAGAGCTCGGTAAGCAAGATGGTTCAGTCGACAGGGCCTCCAACAAGTACTCCCTCCCCGACCTGCCTCCGCCCCCGGCTCCTCAGCTGCCCACGCATTCCACCCTCCGTCTGGAAGGGGGCGAGTCAAGAGGCCCAGTTCGTGCCCTGGTGAAATACCTGATCGAGTGGAGCCACACAATCTACATTCTCTGGGCCGCCTTTGCACAGCACCAGGGAGAGAGCATTGAGGGCGACATAACCGACGAAACTAGATGACCGATCGAGCAGCTGCTCCCCTTTCTGGAGTCAACATACTGAGAAGAAATCCCAAACGATGGCCGCCCTCCGCGCATCCCATGGGACGGACAGAGGGCAGCGGCAGCCAGGGTAGTCTCACACCTGGTGGAGAGCAACCCAAAGTACCAGGAGGACTGGGAGCGCCACGCAGGCAACCTCGCCAATCAGAAAGGGCAGGGCCCCTACCGACAGCCGCTGCACGTTCTCACGTTGTTCCTCACCAGGCTGGAGAACTCCGACTTAACCAGAGGAACTATTGAACTCCTCGCCGCCCAGCCCCAGGACGCGATTGCGAGAGGCACAGCCCGTGACGAGTCTCCTGCCGCCAGCTGGCTCAACAGGCCCTGGAGGAAGGAATCACCTGCAACTGACCGCCACGCTGGGGATCACGGTGCACCCCCGACCCGCGCAAACGCGCCACCCCAGCAGCCTGCCGTACCTGGCCAGTCCGACGCAGTCCCAGAAGAGGAGCCGTCCTCACCAGAGCGCTGGAATGGCGACGGCGATGTGGAAGGGATCGACCGGGGTGACGAGGCTGGCAAGAAATCCGAGACGGACGCCCGGTCGCGCTCCAGCCCGCCGGATACCTCAGCTGACTCCGGATCGCAGGCCAGCCCTACCCATCCAGAGGACGACGCCTGCGTTCCAGCCTCCACGGACGACAAGATGGCCCAGAGTCCCCCCCCGCTCTGGACTAAACCTCCCCTCAGGGCAGACTCAGAAGCCTGGTCCCCATTCGCGCGGGCTGCCGCCAGAGGAACACCCAGTGACGGGTGCGCCCGAGGCGATGCCCGCCCCAGAGAGGGTCGGACCCGGAGCCTTCACGCAGGCAGTGACGGCAGGACTCTTAGACACTCGGGGGGCGAAGGTGGCCGCCGTGCACCCACGGTTGACGAAGTCAGTACCAGAGAGCGCTCAGCCACGCCGCCGTCTCGCAACTCATCCAGACCATGGTGCGACACCCAGGACTTGTGGCACGACGCGCGGTCTGCGGCAACGCCAGCAGCGCGCCCTGATGACCCCATGGGAGGCCCCCCCATGTACTTGAGATCTATCGACGAGGCAGACGTTGCAAGGGGCGAACCAGCACCCGACAAGATCACACGGATGCAGAAGGCGCTGGGAGGCGCGTTTAACGGAGCCTGGAGCGCCTGGGTCAGGGAGGCAGCCCTCAGTCAAGGGAGTACCTACATCAAGTCCAACCCCAGGCTAAACACAGTACAACAATGCAGCGAGTTCCTACAGGCATGGAGCAAAATGGGGTTCGACGCCTATAAGATGGATAGAGAATACTAACTCCACGTCGACTGGCCGAGTGTCATGGATAAGCATCCATCGCCAACTCACGCAGCGCGACACCAGTCTGCGCACCGCCGACGGGCCCGTCGGCAGCGGACGCCCACCCCCATGGGCCGTCGAAGGCAAGGAGGCTGCAAAGGCCCCCCCAAGGACCACTGAAGGCAGGGATGCTGCATGGTCAGGGGCATCGGGGTCAGAGGCACCTTGGCGTGCATGGCAGACCTGGGGCGCGTGGGACCATCTGCAGGATGCATGGACTGTCGCTTACTGGAAGGCGAAGGGGAAGCGGTTTTCTCCCAGAAGGGGAAATCCAGCACGCAGACAAGCGCCCGCGGGGGTGGGACTTCCGACCCAAGTGATAGGGAAACAAGTGAGCCAGCTCGCTCCGCCCCCCCCCCACCCCTAGCGCCGGGAACACCGCGGCCCGCGCCGACACGGCGTTCTCCCCGTGCACGCAATCTGCCGCCCCCCCTTCCTCGCCTCTTCTCCCCCCCCCTGTGCTGTTGCCCATCCCCTGAGGAGGGTGGTTCGTGCAGCCCTTCTGCGGCTCGAGTCCATCTCTGGTGCGCTGGACCATGTCAGTTCTCAGAGTCGCGACTCGGCCCGTCATGGAACGCAGCGCGTGCTTCCTGGACAGCAATGATCTTGGGCAGCTGGGAGCGACCTCCACCTCCTTATACAAGGTGGCCTCTATTGCGCTGACCCTGTGGGCCATCTGGGATCCCGCGGCGCCTGGTGGAGCTCGCTGGGTTGGCAGCCTCATGGTCCTCAACCGGCCCTTCGCCTCGAACATCGACGCTGGGCTTGTGGACTGAAGTCAATGGGGGGCGTCAGCCACCCCACAGTCGAAGTTTTCCTTATGGATGCTCCTGGCCACGACGTGGGTAGGTTTCACCGCAGCGCTAGGCCTCGGCCATAATACCCCGTGCTACCTCCTTTGGGTCAGAGGTGCACCAATACCCATGCGCCGCGAACTAGACAGCCCACGCTGGTCTCGTGGATCCACCCTGGACGGTGGGCCCGGTGGCTGAAATAGTCCACCCCCCGCGCCCCACCCCTTCTGGCATCGTGGGCGGCATGGCTAGGGCACCCGCTGCCGCTCCGCCAGCCCATAGACCAGACTACCCTGCGGGACAGGTCGCCGTCAATGCTGCCCCTCAGGGGCGCCTACTTTGGACGACAGGGACCGGTGGCCAAAACAACCCACCTCCAGCGCTCCACCTTACAATAGACATGGCTCGACAGCAGGTGGGGGGGGGCGCCTACCGTGTCCAACGGCCGCGGGCTTCCCCCCTGCAGCCCACCATGTAAGGGCTCTACGGCTCTCGGCCGTGCCCTTCTCCGACAAGTCCACCACTCCGTGCAGCGCTTGGCGGCCTCCCCCATCCTGATCGCCGAGTTCGATCCTGCCCCGCGAATGCGACTGGGCTGTCACCCAGCGCCAGGTTGGACTCGCCTCCCCTCCCCCCTCTTCCTTCCTCCGCCGTCCATTCACCAGTTTCTGCGGCTCTTGGCTGCGCCCCCAACGAAGTGTGCCCTGGCTGGGAACGGGACAGTGCTTTGGTCAAGCCCAAGAGTGGAGGCCCTGGGCACGGTTGTCGTGCCACGGCACGTGGTGGCACCCCTCACCTTCATTCGCTAGTCTCTGCGGCTCTTGGCTGCGCCCCCAGCGTTTCGAAGGAACATCATGGCAGGGGAGCTGACAGTTTCAGCCACCCCTCCAGGTCCCCATGGCCCTCAGCGAAGTGTGCCTTGGTTGAGGACCTGACAGCGCCGTGGCACGGGCCAAGCGTGGAGCCCCTCGGCATGGCGTCGCGCCAGCGACTTGGTTGCACCCCCACGTTCATTCACAGGTGTCTGCGGCCCTTGGCTGCGCCCCCAGCGATGCGAATGGACATCATGGCTGGAGAGCTGACTGGCTCAGCCACCCCAACGGGTCACCACGGCCCACAGCGAAGTGCGCCTTGGTTGAGGACGCGCCAGTGCCGTGGCACAGTCCAGCGAGGAGGCCATGGACATGGCTGTCTTGCCAGCGGCTCCTGGGTGCACCCCCCGCGTTCATTCGCAAGTCTCTGCGGCTCTTGGCTGCGCCCCCAGCGTTGTGAAGGGACATCACGACAGGGGAACTGACAGGTTCAGCCACCCCACTGGGTCGCCGTGGCCCAGAATCTCGCTTCCAGCCGGGCCATCAGACGCACAGGTCGCACAAGGCCTGCCTGCGCC
>CAUYUJ010019387.1:18051-38051 GCA_963575745.1 Prorocentrum cordatum | reverse complement strand
AGAATTCTACAACTGGATTCTCATCTGAATCTTAAGGGGAATGCTTCCAGATATGCTCCTACACATCGCTGTTAGGTTGCTTTGCCGGGATAATTCCTTTCTTATTATTCTTCTACTGTATTCTTTTCTTTTATATTTCTCTCTGTCCCCACGCTCGCCTGCACTTTTTACTTAACAGCGAAGACTGATAGGTTTCTAGTGGTGTCAAAAGAGAGCAGCACATTACTCCACAGGGGGGTCTGGGCAGCCGTTGGGGAGCCGTTGGGGGCCGTTGGGGGGCCGTTGGGGTTTGCCGGGGGGGATCGTTTTTCGCATACAGTCACACACTTCGTGCTTTCATTTCCCAGAACTCATTCCGGGCACATTCGGAAGGCCAGAGCCAACACGCCACTTCGTGCTGTTCGACTACCAGAACCCATTCCCGGGCCACATTTTGGATGCCCGGAGCCAACTGTAGGCCACTTCGTGCTCTTCGAGTTCCCAGAACTCCATTCCTGGGCATGATTTTGAATGCCCGGAGCCAACTGTAGGCCACTTCGTGGTCTTCGAGTTCCCAGAACTCCATTCCTGGGCATGATTTTGAATGCCCGGAGCCAAACTGTAGGCCACTTCGTGGTCTTCGCGTTCCCAGAACTCCATTCCTGGGCATGATTTTGAATGCCCGGAGCCAACTGTAGGCCACTTCGTGTTCTTCGAGTTCCCAGAACTCCATTCCCCGGCCACATTTTGAATGCTGAGGCAGGCTGATGCTGAGGCTGAGGCAGGCTGAGGCTGAGGCAGGCTGAGGCTGAGGCCGAGGCTGAAGGCAGACTGAGGCTGAGGCTGAAGCAGGCTGCGGCTGAGGCTGAGGCAGGCTGAGGCTGAGGCTGAGGCAGGCTGATGCTGAGGCAGGCTGAGGCTGGAGGCTGAGGCTGATGCAGGCTGAGGCTGAGGCAGGCGGAGGCTGAGGCTGGGCCAAGGCCACGGCGACTGAGGCTTGGTGAAGCGGATGACTGAGGCTGAGGCTGAGGCTGAGGCATGGCTGAGGTGACTGATGCAGGCTTGATGCTGAGGCAGGATGAGGTGAGGCAGGCTGATGCTGCGGCCGAGGCAGGCTGAGGCTGAGGCAGGCTGAGGCTGAGGCCGAGGCTGAAGGCAGACTGAGGTTGAGGCTGAAGCAGACTGAGGCTGAGGCTGAGGCAGGCTGAGGCTGAGGCTGAAGCAGGCTGATGCTGAGGCAGGCTGAGGCTGAGGCTGAGGCTGATGCAGGCTGAGGCTGAGGAAGGCTGAGGCTGAGGCCGAGGCTGAAGGCAGACTGAGGCTGAGGCTGAAGCAGACTGAGGCTGAGGCTGAGGCAGGCTGAGGCTGAGGCTGAAGCAGGCTGATGCTGAGGCAGGCTGAGGCTGAGGCTGAGGCTGATGCAGGCTGAGGCTGAGGCAGGCTGAGGCTGAGGCCGAGGCTGAAGGCAGACTGAGGCTGAGGCTGAAGCAGGCTGAGGCTGAGGCAAGGCAGGCAGGCAGGCTGAGGCTGAGGCTGAGGCAGGCTGAGGCTGAGGCAGGCTGAGGCTGAGGCTGAGGCTGATGCAGGCTGAGGCTGAGGCAGGGAGGCTGAGGCCGAGGCTGAAGGCAGACTGAGGCTGAGGCTGAAGCAGGCTGAGGCTGAGGCTGAGGCAGGCTGCAGGCTGAGGCTGAGGCTGAGGCTGAGGCTGAGGCTGATGCAGGCTGAGGCTGAGGCAGGCTGAGGCGGAGGCTGAAGGCAGACTGAGGCTGAGGCTGAAGCAGGCTGAGGCTGAGGCTGAGGCAGGCTGAGGCTGAGGCTGAGGCTGAGGCAGGCTGAGGCCGAGGCCGAGGCTGCAGGCAGAGGCTGAGGCTGAGGCTGAAGCAGGCTGAGGCTGAGGCTGAGGCAGGCTGAGGCTGAGGCTGAGGCTGAGGCAGGCTGATGCTGAGGCAGGCTGAGGCTGAGGCTGAGGCTGATGCAGGCTGAGGCTGAGGCAGGCTGAGGCTGAGGCCGAGGCTGAAGGCAGACTGAGGCTGAGGCTGAAGCAGGCTGAGGCTGAGGCTGAGGCAGGCTGAGGCTGAGGCTGAGGCAGGCTGATGCTGAGGCAGGCTGAGGCTGAGGCTGAGGCTGATGCAGGCTGAGGCTGAGGCAGGCTGAGGCTGAGGCCGAGGCTGAAGGCAGACTGAGGCTGAGGCTGAAGCAGGCTGAGGCTGAGGCTGAGGCAGGCTGAGGCTGAGGCAGGCTGAGGCTGAGGCTGAGGCAGGCTGAGGCTGAGGCTGTGACTGCGACTGCCGTTGCCACTGCGACTGTCATCGCGAATGCGACTACGACTGTGAGAACAGCAGAATTCTACAACTGGATTCTCATCCGAATCTTAAGGGGAATGCTTCCAGATATGCTCCTACACATCGATGTTAGGTTGCTTTGCCGGGATAATGTATCTCTGGGGTTGATTATCCATGGAAATCGAGGCACATGAGCTACCCTACACGAGCACTTACAAAAACAATTTTCATGAGAGATAAGCCATTGTTGACGATAGTTCTATGAAAACTAAACGCCAAGGATGTCTCAAAACGTGCTCGACTTGGTCTCCTCTTGATCATCTCTTACTTCGAGATTATGCTGAGGTCTGCTGGGCTACTTTTATTGTCTCCCCCTGAACCCCGAACTTTATTATCCCCTAGTGTTTATTCTCACGGGCATGAGGTTATCTCGCTCTGTGGCCCAGATGTTATTCCCGTTCGCTGGATCTGTCCTTTGAGCCGCCAATCAAAAAAGTATCTCAACCAGGCGATCCATATGCGATGCACAGAGAGGTTGTGGGGACAAGTGGCGTATATACGCGAGTGAGGCAGACAAAGGTCATCACCGATGAAGCTATGGACCTCTTTGAGCTTCTTGGATACGTCTCGAAGCCATGTTGAGCTCTCATGCGGCCCTTTGGAATTGTTCGGGCTCTTCTCTTCTTTGGGTTCTCTTGGGGGGCGCTGTAAGGGGCCATCCTGGAGGCCATCCACAAACCAAAAAGAATGCTCCAATTATCGTTGCCCGTCTGCAGACTGAAGAACCGTCTTTTTGTGCCTTCTTGGGACGCGCTTAAGGGCGCGGTTGCGGATTTTCTGAGCTTTCGGCGAGCCCTTTGGGCCCTCTTTTGAGCTATGTTGAAAGATCTGAGAGACATTTTCAGGCCCCATAAATCCATCGGCAGCGGACATGCGGGATAACAACTCACACATTACAAACTTTGTTCGCCTGCGGTGTTGTGACGGCGCAGTCGCGATGCGCTGAGCTGGGTCACGCTCTTTCGAATTACCACCTGGCGTAGCAGATGGGTGGCCTGGATAAAAGGTAGTCACATGAAGAAACCACGCAGGTGCGGATGCACGCGGAAAAGGGCCGAAACGCATATGCAATGCAGAAGACGAATGTTACCGGTCTTCGAAGTATTATGGCATCGCGCCCATGAGGCTTGGTGACCACGTCGGGCCGTCTTGGACTGGCCATGTAGCCTGTTGGAGGCCATCTTCGAACCATCTGGGACCATCTTGCACGCTCGAGCCTCTGGCGGGGGTGGCGAGGGGGCGTCCAGACAGCGGAAGGGCGGGGGGGGGGGCATCCCGCCACGAAGGGGCCGATGGGGGTTGAACGAGTTGGCTTCCTGAACCAGCTGCGCGCAGTGGGTTGGTGGGATTGCACCCATGCGTCGTGTATAACTGAAACCGCCTTTGGCCATTGCGATTCAGACCACATCATTTCGAAAGACACCCCGAAGGAATCCCAGGAGACATGGTTCTTCGCAGTCTGACGAGAGACCTCTCCTCCTGCTCCTCCTCCTCCTCCTCCTCCTCCTCCTCTTCCTCCTCCATCTGAAAGTGCTAGTTGTGTCATGCGTGTGAGCTAGTTTAAGCATGAGTTGTATCGAGGACGTCGTCTACGCATCACCGGCAGCTCCCTGGGAGTTTGCCGAATTGGTGCGCAGCGTCGAAAGTCGTGACGCGGCGCGTGGGCCAGCTATCAAGTGGCCGTCGGCCCATCCCGCGACCGTGCTTGGGTTTTGGGTCGGAGTCCTCATGGACGCTTCCTGAGGTCTCTCGAAAGGGCTCTCGGGGGCCTCTGAGGGGGAGTTTAGGGGCCTCTTGGGGTCCTCCTGGGGGCTTCTTGGGAGCCTCTTGGGGCCCTCTTGGGGGCTCTTGGGGGCCTCTTAGGTCCTCCTGGGGGCCTTTTGGGACCGAAAGCTCGAAATGTCCGTTCGGGTTCCCCGTCTGGGCACCCTCTTGGGGCCGTCCTGGGACCCTCTTGGGCCGTCCCGCGGGCCTCTTGGGCCGTCTTGGTACACTCCTGGGCCGTCTTGGAGCCCCCTTGGGGGCTTGTTGGGCCGTCCTGGGGCGATCTTGGGGGCCTCTTGAGCCGCCTTGGAGCGTGGGTAGGCCGAAATGGCGAGAACGCGAAAATCCTTCAAAAACCATTGGAAAATCAATGATTTTTGCGTGTTGGGGCTCTCTTGGGGGTGCTTTTGGAGGCCTCTTGGGCCGTCTTGGAGGCGTCTTGGGCCGTCTGGAGGCCATCTTGGGCTTCTTGGAGCGATCTGGAACCGTCGGGAGGCTCTTGGACTGCTCCAGACTCTCTTGGACCGGCTTGGGGCGCCCTTAGGTCGTCCCCAGGCCGTTTGAGACCTTGAGGTCGGGGGGGCGCCGGCGGCAGAATAGGGCCCCCTCGGAGGGACTTTCAGGGAGGTTTTTGACCAGGCACTGGCGAATAGGGCCAAAGACTGTGCCAAACACTCTGTCAGAGAGGTCTCGCACGGCCCACACCGCAGGGCGGGAGCGGCCGGATCTGTAAGGGCTTCGCCCTCTGCCGCCGGCCTCCTCTCTGTCCGAATTGGATGTATCACAGCTCTAGTGGGGTGTGGGGAATCAGCCGGAAGACATTTGATAGCATCATGTGGCGTAATTTACAAGGGATCGTGGCCTCGGAGGCGCGAATATAGCGCAATTTACAAGGGGTCGTGGCATCGGGGGCGCGGTTGTGGCGTCATTTGCAAGTCATTGTGGCCTTGGGAGCGAATGTGGCGTAATTTATTTGGGATCGTGGCCTCGGGGGCGCGAATTTTGAATCTTTAGAAGGGATCGTGGTCTCGGGGGGCGCGAATGTAATTTTTCGGGGATCGGGGCCTCGGGGGCGCGAATGTGGTGTAATTTGCGGGGGATCGTGGCCTCGGGGGCGCGGATGTGGCGTACGAAAGATCGTAGCCTCGGGGGCGCGAGCGCAGTAAGGGATCGTGGCCTCGGGGGCGCGAACGTGGTGTAATTTACGGGGGATCGTGGTCTCGGGGGCGCGGATATGGCGTAATGTGCAGGGGATCGTGGCCCCAGAGGCGCGATTGTGGTGTAATTTACAAGAGATCGTTGCCTCGGGGGCGCGACTATTTTGTATTTTGCAAGGGATGGTGGCTTCGTGGAGGCGACGTGGTGCAATTTACAAAAGATCGTGGCCTCGGGGACGCGAACTCACCATAATTTCCGAAGGATTCTTGCGTCGGGTGCACGAACCTCGGGTATTTTTGTGTGTTCCACGGCCCGCCCGGAAATTCTGAGAACTCTCCCGGGGGACGCTAACCAGGGTCCTTTTCGGCTCCCCCCCTATGCGCGGACAGTGACAATTTACAGTAGGAAGCAGGAAGCAACATTGGAAACTGGAATCTGGTACTGGCACAGGGATCAGCAGACCTACGCCTCGCAGCCTGATGGCCCCGCAGGGGGACCAGCGGATTGCCTTTCCCGGCTGTTAGTTTCTGTTGCTGCTTAGTCGTTTTCGCTAGTAGGCGCTTGTAGGCGCTAGTGGACACAAGCGCGAGTAGGCGCTAATAGGCACTACGTAGCAGGCACTCAAGGGCGCTAGCAGGGACATTGATAGACACTCATAGGTGATAGTAGGGCGGAGCCGGCCGTACATTTACTCACACGCATAGAACATCTAAGAAGTGTGTATACTAAAAAACATATGCATAACGTCGGTTTTCTCCTCCCTCTGCCTCCAGCTTCATCACCCCTCCCCCTCCCTCTTCCCTCCTCCCTCCTCCTCCTCCTCCTCCTCCTCCTCCTCCTCCTCCTCCTCCTCCTCCTCCTCCTCCTCCCGGGGCCCGCGCGCGTCGCTTGGACCCCGGCGGGGCAACCAGCGCGCGTCGCGGGGACTCCGCGTTGCGCTCTGCCTAGAGCCGCGGTCACCAGGGCGCGAGAACACAGAGGGGGAAACATCTGAAAGCCCAGCATCCCGCTCCGCTCCCCCCCTCCCCCCTGCACCCTGCTTGTGCTGCCCCGCGCATCGTTCTTCCTGCGGCGCGCTGCCTGTGAGAGCTACTCGGGGTTTGCACGCCCCCTCCTTCGTCTCATCTCCTTCGCGGAACTCGCAGCTGCATATGGTAGGGTCTTTCGTCAGGCTCATTTTTTGGTCGGGAGGGTGGCAGTTGCCCTGCTGACCTTCCTGCTGCAGTGCCATTTTAAGCCGGCAGGGTTCATGCCTCAACGGCCTTGCAGTCCAATCCAAACCAAGCAGTCGGCGGCGAGCGAGGGGGAAATGAGATGGAGAAGGCCTTCTCAGAAGGCGGCGGAACTTCTCGGAAACCCCCGCGCATGCTCGAGAAGTTTCTCACGTCTTCGGGGAAGGCCTAGAACACTTCTGAGAAGGCCGGGGGGAATTCCGAGCCTTCTAAGGCCCCCCCCCCTCTCATTCGCCCCCTCGCTCGCCGCCGATACTTGTCCTTCCCCGATCGGGGAAGGCTTAGAACACTTCTGAGAAGGCCGGGGGAATTCCGAGCCTTCTAAGGCCCCCCCCCTCTCATTCGCCCCCTCGCTCGCCGCCGATACTTGTCAGGAGGGAAAGAAACACACATACACAATTAATCGTCGACTCCCAGGAAAATATGCAAAAATATGGGAAGTGGTGGGGAAGACAAAAACCCAGAAAATATTGGAAAATATGGGGGATATTTTTATTTGTGTGTATTTATTTGTGTGTTCCAGTTCCCCTTCAACTTGTCCTTCCCCGATGTGTCTTCGAGAGCGCCACAAAGGTTGAGGAGGAGCTGGGCCCTTGCCTGCTCGCGGGAGCGGCGGCCGCGGCCACTGGGGGGCTCGAAAGGTCCGACGACGACGACGACGACGACGACGACGACGACGACATCGACGACGACGACATCGACGACGACTACATCGACGACGACGACGACGAGGACGACATCGACGACGACGACGAGGACGACGACGACGAATCTTAAGCTGATTTTCTTCCTGCCTCAATGGCCCTGCGCTCCAATCCGAGCAAGCATCCTCGCCCCTCCTCTGGCGCTCTTCGGCGGCCGAGGTCTCCGACATGAGCGCGAGGCTCGTCAAGATGCAGCACCAGGTCGGCTCGCTCGACAGGATCCTCGGCGAGGCGTCTGCCCCGCCTCTGCGGCCTCGCTCGGGCCTGCGCGGTGTTAGTTAGTTAGTTTGTTTGTTTGTTGTTTTTTTCTTCTGTGGTTTTCTGTGATGATTCTTCTCCCCTTGTGGGCGAGCACCGTCAAGGAGCATCCCAGACCCTCTGGCACAGAAGAACGGCACGCACGACACCGAACGATGAGGAGCCTCTTGGATCCTCTTTGGCACAGAAGACGAAGCCACGCACGAGACCGCACAGTGCACCGGGGAAGTAGACGTCCGAGTGACGGCCCGGGCCCCCACGTGTCGGGAGACTCTTCATGGGGGGGGATCCCATGGGGGGATAGGATCCCAGGAGGGGGGATCCCATAGGATCCCCTGGGGATCCCATGGGGGTGATCCCTTCCTGCCCCCCCATGGGATCCCCCCCCATGGAGAGTCTCCCGAACGTGTCCGTGCGGCAGGTTCGCGCCGTGGCGGCCAGGCGGGGCGCCGCCTGCGGCCCCGAGTCGGTCGGCCATTGGGCGAGGAGGCCTCACGGGAGTGCCAAGGAGGCCCCCCGTGGCCTCCCGAGCGCCCCTCCCAATGGGGGCCCCCCCGGGCCTGACGTTTCGCGGCCGAGCGCTCCAGGTCGAGGGGGCCCTACCTGCATAGGCACTCACCTGCGGTGGCTATCAATCCCCCCCGCATCTCCACCCCCACATAAAGATCATCTCTCCTCTCATGTTATACCGTGGCTGTAGCATAGCATAGCATAGCAGAGCAAGCGCTTAGCAAAGAGGCGGCGGCCTGACGCGCATGGGAGCGAACCCTGACGGGGGCGGGACCCTAACGGGCGGGACCCTAACGGGCGGGTCGGGCGCCGCCGGGGGTCGACACGTCGCGAGCCCGCCGTGAACACTGGCCTCTGGGCTCCCTCCTGCTGCGATTCTCTTGTTTCCGCCGTTGCCGGCTGCGGAGACTCATACTCCCGTGGGCTCATGCTGGTTCCACCTCGTCCTTCAGGGGAGGAGACACCGATACGGCGGAGCTTCTCTCGTCGCCAAGGGCGGGATTCGCGTGGGAATGCCGGTCGGAACACCCTCCGGGAGAGGTCGGGGGAGAAGCAGAATTGATATCTTTTTGTTTCACCACTTCTTCAACTCGTTCCCTCGGCTCCCCTCCCTTTTCCTCCCTCCCAACTGTGAGAAGGGGGATGCGCAGGATGGGGACACCGAGCGTGAGAATGTGGGGGTGGGGGTGGGATGGACGAGAAGAATTTATGATGATGGTGATGATGGTGACGATGTTGGTGAGGATGAGGATGAGTATGATTATGTTGATTATGCTGGTATTTCCACTGACGACGAAGAGTGTGATGTTCATGCTGAGCAAGATCAGTGTTCAATGGTAGCGATGACGATGGCTAAGATCTTGTTTGGCAGGATGTTTATATCGACGATGACGCTGCTGCTGATGATGGTGATGGTGGTGATGATGCTGAGGAGGAGGATGAGAATCGGATGGAGGACGAGAAGCCTTCTGCTCCTCCTCCTCCAGGGCTCATTTCGACCCCTCCGATTCGATTCGATTCGATTCCGATGGCTTCCGATTCCGATCCGAGCCGACTTCGGATTCCGACTTGGATTTCCGATGTATCACCGAAGGCCTTTTAGCGTGCTGATATCCGCCGATTCGACTTCTGCCGACTCGGCTGCCGATTTCTGCCGATTCGATTCATTTCGATCGCCGATCCGACTCATCGGTTCGATGTTTTGGCTCTCCTGCTCACCCCCCTCCACATCCCCAGAAGCACCTCGCGTCGCGAAGCATATCGACGGGAGCTGTTTGGGTGTTTTCAGCCTCTGGGGAGCCCTCGCCTGGCCCTGGTACCGCAACAGTAACCAATGTTCAGAGCCCCGAATCATCAGGGGTAACTCGGGTCAGGGCTAACTCGGGTTCCTTTTTCGGGAATCCAAACCCGAGTTACCCCGGACCCGAGTTACCCCGGATAACTCGGGCGCCCAAAATGTGGATGAAACGCTGGTCCTGGGGAATGGGTCGAGACGTTAAGGGGGGGGCCAAGCTGCGAGCAAGTAATGACGTCGGGTGTCGTGGTCTCTCTCCCCGATGACCTGCTCGTTCTCCCCCTCCTTTCCCTCCGTCTTCACCTCCTCCTCTCCTCCTCCTCCTCCTCCTTCTCTTCTCCTCCTCCTCCTTTTCTCCTCCTCCTCCTCCATTCCTTTTCCTTCTAAGCAATTTCTCCCTGTCGCACCCCGAGGCATGTTATTAGGGCGGGCCGGGCGTTTCGCTTGAGACTTCTTCGCCACTTATGACTCTGAAGCTTAAAAGTTGGCAGCAGTTTCACATATGGAGGGCGGTTTGTTTTCAACATGTGGCTTTCGCCTTAGCGCGGCGCGCATTTTTTGTAAAAAGTTGTAAGGGTTTCTCGGAGTGAGGGCGGGTCGTTTTCAACATGTAGCTCTCGCCTCAGCGCGGCGCACACTCTATGTGAACAACTGCAAGAGTTTCACGGATTGAGGGCGGGTGGTTTCAAAATGCGGCAATTTGCAAGAGTTTCACGGATTCCCATCATCAACGTACCAGAAATGGTGTTTTGAAAGGATTCCTGATTCTGCGGGCGCAGCAGTTAGGTTGATCTCGCTGTGTTGAATTCCCAGGAATGGCGTTCTGGCGCGATTCAGGATCGTCAACTCGCAGCAGTCAGTTTGATCCGTGGCCTTGGAATCCCGAGAATAATGTTTTGGCATGCTTCAGGGTCTACAAACGGTCGTCTTCCAACGAGGCAGTTCCCCCAATGGACATGAACCGTTGTAGGGGCCTATGAAGAGGGATCTTGGATGGAGGGTTTATTTCAACATCGTTGATGACTCTTGGGTTTACACTGGTCCTCCTCCTCCTCCTCCTGCTCCTCCTCCCTTTTCACTCCCTCCCCGTGGTCCCCGGAACCCCGCAGGTGCAGGCCGCCGCGGAGGCGTCCCTAGAGTCTGACCCCAGCGGCGAGCCCCTCGCGCAGCGGGTGCCGCCGCGCTCCCGGGGGGTGCGGGCGGAGGGGCCTCCTCCTTCGGGGGAAGGATGCTCGGGGCGATCGGCATGGTACGGAAAGACTGCTGCAATGGAAACCCTTGCCAGGAAACACCCTGCTTGCCTCCATGGTGCCCTGGGATTCTTGGGTTTCGATGGCTTTGCAATGGAAAGCGTGACGTTCCATGGAGTCGGTGTCACCCCAGGGAATGATACCATGGAGCCGGCGTCACCCCAGTATACTAATACTATGTGTGCGTCGCCCCCCCCAGGGGCGACGCGCGCACTGAGAAATCTTATAGTCTATGCGTCGTGGCGGGCGCTTTCTGGCCACACCGCTCGGGAAACGATACACTACAACATGGGTATACTAGATGTTCGGGTCGGAAGCGCGCCTCCGAGGAGGACATATTGTATTAGTATGTCTCTGTGCGTCCCATGGAAACCCATGCCAGGAAACACCCTGCTTGCCTCCAGGGTGCCCTGGGTTTCTTGGGTTTCGATGGTTTTCCAATGGGAATCGTGACACTCCCACACCAAAAATCAATGGACGTCCTGGGGTCTCAGGGTTGGGTTTCTTGTGGAAGGTTTCTTGTGGTCGAGCTCCTGCTGTAACGGAAACCGACGGCAGGTCCCGTCAACTCTGGAAACGGGGGTCGCTGTCGGTGTCGCTCTGAGCGTCGCCCGTCTACCAGCGGCCGCTGCCGGTTTTGGACAACTGCGCTTGCTGTTGGGCATGGTGCCCATTTGTTCCTCACCAATTTCAGGAGGGGGAAAACACACAGACACAATTAATCATGTACTCCCCAAAAATATATAGGAAAATATGGGAAGTGGGGGGGAAGACAAACACCCAGAACATATGGGAAGACATGGGGAATCCTGTTGTTTGTGTGTATTTGTGTGTCCCAGGGCCCTTCACAATGTCGGGCATGCCACGGTGCCCATCACGGGACAGCAGCGTATGTACGTGCACGCGGGCAGCTTCCGCCCGCCCGCGTCTGAGCGCGGTTGCTCGTGCACGCGTGCTCACGGAGGGCGCGCAGACACACGAGTTGGGGCCTGCTCAAATTCATGAGGGGGAAACACACACGCACAGGCACAATGACTCGTCCATTCCCTCGAGAATGTAGGGAAATATGGGAAGTGAAGGGAAGGACGACACTTCCAACAAATATGAGAAAATAAGGGGAGTCCTGGTTTTTGTGTGTATTTATTGTGTGTGTGTGTCCCTCGGCCCTTCCACAAAAAAGTATCGGTAGCATCCGTGTCGTCTTTCAAACGGTTCGTGTTGCTCGGTTTCCTTTTGTACAGAAGCCTGGCCGTTCCCTGGTAGAAACGCGTTGATGGGGTCGTTCGACCAGCGTGGTACTGGTCTTATGTTTGGTCTTCGATTCCCTCCTCCCTCCTCCCTCCTTGCTCCCGTCGTTCAGAGCGGCGCTCTCGCCCTCAGCGAGGGTTATAGTTCTGGATCGGGTGTCCTTCCTCGCCGATGCCGCCCCCCTTCCTTACCCTCCTCCGCCTTTCTTTGATGCTACTGCTGATCCTCCTCCGCCACCTCGTCCTTCTTCCTCATCTTTTTCCTCCTCTTCTGGCTGCGCATCCTCCTTCTCATCCGCCACCCTTTCCTCCTTTCAATGTACAAAGGCCCTACTGTCTGATTGCGCATCACGCGAATGGGCCGTTTTGGAGATCAAGGTCTTCTGGGACACTCACGGATTCAAGACGGATCAGCGCAGTAGAAAGGGATTGGGAGTGGTAAGGTGTCAGATATCGTGCGGGCGTACCTAGTTTGCCTCCCTTCTCTATCCTCCTTCCTTCCCCCCTTCCTACCCTCCTCCCCCCTTTTCCTATTCCTTTTCCTATCTCTTCCTCCTACCTCTCTGTCTACAGAACGCCCATGGTCACCTCACCACCCTGAAGTGGAGCGGGCGATTAGCAGGAGGCTTCTCCACCCTTCTCCACCCTTCCCTCGGAGGGCATCAGCTATGAGCCTACACCTGCCCTGGCCAGGCCGATCCTGGGCCCAGGATTGAGGCGTGTGTGTGTGTGTGTGCATAATACCGTCTGGCTGTACATATGCATGTGCCCCTCCAATGCACGTATATATATGTAGAACACAATGGTTAAACATGTATGTCTATATATATATATATATTCATGTGTGTATACGTACGTATCTAATGTATGTACAAATGTACGTACGTACGTACGTGTTTTTGTAAGTAGATGTGTGTGCAGGTATGCATATATGGGGTCATATAGTAATGGCTGCAATGTGTGCATGCGTGCATGCATGAAATACACCACGCGATATGTGTATGTGTGTACGTATGTGTAGATGCATGCATGTATGTACGTACGCTCGTATGTAATGTATGTATGTATGCATGCACAGGTGTAAGGTATGCATGGCTCTATGTATGCATGCACGTATGTGTGTATGTATGCATGCATGCATTGATTTGTGTGCGTGTGTGATTACGCGTGCCGTGTACGTATGTGGGTATGTGTACGTCGATGCATGGTTGCATGTGTATTTATGTATGTAGGTATGGTATGTATGTATGTGCGTATTGAGATGTACTGTGATATAAATGGTGTCTAGTGCTTGTACGCGACGCTGTATGCCCGTACTGTATGTGCGTATGTATGTCGGTACGCATGCAAGTGTGTATATATGCTTGCATACAGGTATGCATATGTGTATGTGGTGTAGTGTCTGCCGTTATGTACGGATGCATGTATGCATGTATGCATGCATCTATGTGTACATGTCTGTAGACATGTAGGTATACATGTCCGTACGCATGCATGTTTTTATATGTATGTATGTCGGTGCGTATATGCATGGTTGCAGTGTAATGGTATGGCGTTGTGTGTACGTCTATGTGTATGTGTGCGTATGTGTGTATATGCTGTTGCGTAGTGTGGCATGGTGAGCGTACTGGCATGCATTGGAATATAATGTATTGCATTGCGATGTAAGGTGATGGATTGTACTGTCCGTATGTTGTGTACGTTTGTAATATCATGGACGGTAGTGTAGTGCAATGTAGTACACTTGAATGTGTTGGAACGGTATGTACTGTAATGCAATGAATTGAGATGTGATGTATTGAATTGAGCTGTGACGTAATACAAGGTGGTACAATGCAACGTCAAGTAGTGTAAGGTAATGTATTGTCATATAATGTGCTGCAATGCGATGTCTGTAGGTACCGAATGGCCTTCGGACCGTCCGCCACAGTGCCTGGGTGGTGGGTCATGGTTCTCAGGGATGCTTCGTTGGGTCTCTTCGGGGCGCTCTTGGGAGCCTCTTGGCGGCCTCTGGGGTGCCTTGGGGCCTCTTCGGTGCATGTTTGGGGGCCTCTTGGGGGCCTCTCGGAGGCCTTTTGGGGCCTCCTGGGGGCCCCTCGGGGCCGAGGGCTCGATCTTGGGCGCCTCTTGGTCCGTCTTGGGGCCGTCTTGGGGACCTCTTGGGGGGGCCGTATTGGGGCGATCTTGGGGATCTCTCGGGGCTTGAGAGCTTAAGGACGCCGAAAAGGCGAGCACTTCCCAAATTTTTAACCACCAGTGAGACTCAATGATTTTGGCTTCCTGTGGCCCTCTTCGGAGGCTTGTTTGGGGCCTTTAGAGACGGCTTGGATGCCTCTTAGATTGCTTGTTGGCCTTCTTGGACGTCTTGGGGCGATCGTTCGGCGACTCGGGGCCCTCTTGGACCGTCTTGGAGGCCTCTCGCGGTCCTCTGGGTCTGCGCAAGTCACGCGGGAAGCCGCCTCAGAGCCGAGAGGGCATGCGGCAAGCCCAGGGAGATCTGTGACTTTGTTGCTTGGCCCCCCTGGGACCCCTTAGGATTGGGAAAACAAGGACCTGAGGACATGCCCACTCCGTGCCCAATGAAACGGTGGGGTGACATGTTGTGGTATGTGTGTATGTATGTATGTAGGTAGGTAGGTAGGTGGGTAGGTCGGTATGTATGTATGTATGTATGTATGTATGTATGTATGTATGATGTATGTAGGTGTGTATATATGTATATATACATATGTATTGATGTATGTGTGGATGTATGTATGTATGTATGTATATGTGGATGTATGTACGTATGTATGTATGTATGTATATATATATATGTATGTATGTATGTATGTATGTATGTATGTATGTATGTATGTATATATGTATGTATGTATGGATGTACGTATGCATGTATGCATGTATGTCTATATGTAGGTGTGTATATAGGCATGCCTGCATGCATGTATGTGTGTATGTATGTGTGTATGTACGTATGTATGTAGGTATGCCGATATGTACGTATGCATATATGTATGTATGCATGTGTGTATGTATGTGTGTATGCAGGTATGCATGTATGTATGTATATATGTGGATATACATGTGTATGTATGTATGAATGTATGTATGTACGTATGTATGTATGCATGTATGTATGTATGTATGCATGTATGCATACATGCATGTATGTATGTATGTATGTGTGTGCATGTATGTATGCATGTATGTATGTATGTATATATACATCTAAGTATATATGTATGTATGACTGTATATACATATGTAGGTCTGTAGGTAGGTAGGTAGGTAGGTAGGTATGTATGCATGTATGTTTGTATGTATGTATGTATGTATGTATGTATGTATATATGTATGCATGTATGTGTATACATGTATGTATGTTTACATGTGTGCATGTATGCATGCATGTATGTATGCATGCATGTGGTTTGATTTTCAGATCTGGAAGCGAGGAAGGAACGAGCATGCGGCCGCACCGTTCCGCGGCCGACATGCTCAAGGCTCCGAGGCCCCCCAGCCTTCAGCGCCGGTCCCGCATGGACCCGGCGGCCTGGCTGCTGAAGGAGGTTGCCAGGGGGTTCGCCGCGGGCGCGGCGGCTTGGGGAGCGGCCTGGGGAGCGCAGTGCGCAGCTGTGCCGCCCTGCCCGGCTTGCACCTGCCAGTGCGAGCCGCGCCTGGTCTGCCCCGGCGGCAGCCACACAGAGGCGGGCGCGCCAGGGCTGGCTGTGGCCGCCGTGGCCTGGGCAGGCAGCTTTGCGGCCTCGGCCTTTGGCGCCTGCGCTGCCCCCGCCTGCAGCGGCGCCCTCAGCCTCTGAGGCGGCTGCGGCGCAGGTGGGCCCCTCCGCGCCTCCAAGGCCCTGAAGACCCGCTAGGCATGGCGGCCGCGGGGGTGCATCCGCTGGTGGCGGCGGGATTGTAGGAGGGCGACTTCATCCTGCTGGAGTACGTGGGCTTCCCTGGCGTGGTGCACGAGCGCCTCGTCATCCTCGCTCCGGACGTCGGAGGCCAGGTGTGCACGCTCACGCCGGACGACGACAGCTACGAAGAGGACCTCCACTCGGCGGCGGACGTGCAGAGGTGGCTGCCATGCGAAGCTGGGCGCATGGGCGCCTACCCTGCGGCGGCTGGTGCACATGTGCATGGCTTTCGGGGCGTCCCTGCACCGCTGCGGGTCTCGCAGGTGCTGGCGGCGGCGGCGGCTCGGCCTGTCGTGGGCCTCCTCCCGGCGGCGGCGCAGGGGGCGCGGCTAAACCGCGGCCCGTCGCGGCGGCAGGCGCCCCCCCGGCGGCCGCTGCAGCGGCGGCTGCCCCTGGGCTGCCCACAGCCGCGGGTCCGCTGGCAGCTGCTGCCCCTGCCGCGCTGGGTGGCGTCGCGGGCCTCGCGGCTGCCCTGGCCTTGCCGTCTTCGGACGCGGCGGTCCCAACGGCGCCCGCGGCGCCGGCTGCCCCGCTGATCGCAGCCGCTCCAACTCCTGGTGCTGCCCTGGCGGCTGGGGTTCCTGGCGCGGCGGCCGCGCCGGCGCAGGACGCGCGGATCCTCGCGGCTACGTTCGATCTGCAGGGCCAGCGGCACATGGATTACCGCGCGGCGGTGGTGGCCATGACGGAGGGCAGCTTCCACGATTGGCCCGCGCAAGGGCCTCGGACAGTGCTGCGGTGCACGCTGAAGTTCATGGGGGCTCACGGTGGCACGCCCGCAGGCCGCCACTCACGGTGGATCTCGGTGACGCGGCTCCAGGGCCACGAACCTGGAGTCTACGAGCGCGAGAGGGCGTGCCGGACCTTGGAGCGGATGGTGGTGCACGACCAGTTGAATGTTGCGAACCTCGCCTCGGTCGAGATGCTGGCGCGAGCGGTGCAGCTCCAGGAGGAGCGCTACCGCGACCGCGTGGCGCCGGCGCTGGATTCGACGAGCGTGGAGTCGCACGTGCTGCTGGGTACGAATCAGCTGCGCGGCAACGTCTGTGTCTCTCCCGCCTTGCAGGATCTTTGCAAGGACGAGCTCAGCAAGATGAGCGCCTACAGGAAGGAGCAGCGCAAAGCCAGAGAGGAGCGCGACTTCGCCCGCAAGAACAAGAAGGGGACCAAGGGCGACAAGGGCTCTGGCAAGGATGGCAAGTGACCTCGGAGCAGGGGGTGGAGATGGGCGCCCACCCCCGCCAACCTGCCTTCGGATGCCAGGCCTTCCTCGGTTATTCCTGATCGTGTTGCTGGCGAGCGGCAGCGGGGCCTGTTTCCTCTTCCTCTCCTCGGGCGTTGTGACGGACACCGCAGTTTTGGGCGCAGGCGCCGCGCCAAGCGTCCTGGCAGGAGCGCTGCTGCGTGGGCTGACTAGGCCAACGACGCCATTGACGTCATGAGCTCTGTTTGCGCTCCAGGGGGCCAGCCGTCAGCCGTCGGGGTTTCCGAAGGCCGCCGGGCGTCGCTCGAGCGCATCCAGACAGCCTTCGCCAGCCTGGCCCCGATAGGGGCTGGTGACGGGTTCCTTGAAGGCGCTCTCGCTGACCTCCTTTCGGGTTCTCCGCTGTATTACACTGGAGGCCCACGCCGGCCCTGCTCGCGGGACCTGATCTCGTGGCCCGACGTCGGCGACGACCCCGTGACGCTCGCGAGTGTTGTTGCTGGCCCGGAAATTCAGTGGCTGCGGGCCTGGGCCCACTGGAGCTCGAGCATGCTGAGAGATCGAGGGGAGGCCGGCGCCCTTCTGCAGCAAGTTTGTCCTCGTGGGCCGTGCGTCGACCCAGGCCCTGCCTTCCCCCTGGCGGCCCGCGCCGACTACCTGGCCCAGATGATGATCCGCAAGATGATTTGCTTCCAGGCGGAGGACCCTAACATCAAGCCAATTGGCGTCCTCTGCGTGGCAAAGACTAGCGGTCGTCTGAGACTGATTTTCGACACTCGCACTGCCAGCGCTTACTTCTCGGATCCGCCCACAACGGCGCTGCCGAGTGCTGCAGCCTTCGCCAACCTGGAGGCGAAGGACGGGAGGGTGGTCGTCGCCGCGGACGACATCGACAACGCCTTCTACCGCGTGGAGATGCCCGACGGCCTCTGCAGCTACCTCAGACTCCCGCCGATCGATCGGCGGCACCGTGGCGCGCGGGATCGCAGGGCCCCCCAGCGGCGGGTGCCTGCAGGCTTTCCTGGTCGCGCTGCCCATGGGCTTCTCGTGGGCGCTCCACCTCTGCCAGCTGGCGCTGCGGACTGCCGTCGATCGGGCGGGCGTGCCGGGCCATCTCATCGTGGGGGATGGGATTCCTGGAGTCGTGCTGGAGCCTGGCCGCCCGCCCGCCGTGGCAGGTTACGTGGATAACTACCTGACAGTGGGCCCTGACGCGACGCTCGTCGACCCGCCCCTGAACCGCATCATGGCGGCGCTGGAGGGCGCGGGCCTGCGCGCGCGCCAGCCTGCCTGAGCGGGCCTCCGACTCCTGCGGCCTTTGGGCATGGAGCTCCGCCGCGGCCGCTGGCTGGCCATCAAGGGCCGCTCCGCTTGGCGGCTGAAGTGCGCGATCGTGGAGCTGCTCCGGCGGGGCCGGGCCTCGGGGCGCCCAGCGCGCGTCGCCATCGGTCACCTGACATGGGCTTCGATGATCAGGCGCGAGGCGCTCGGGCTGCTCAACGCCACCTACGCCTTGCCGCGGGCGCTGAGGTGCAGGTACTCTGGCCGGCGGTCCGCGCTTAGCTGTGGCGGGCCCGCTGCCTGCCGCCGCTTCTGGTCGCGGACCTGGCGGCGCCCTGGGCGACGCGGCTGGCGGCCAGCGACGCCAGCGAGGAGGGGCTGGGAGTGCGCCGCAGGCAGGCCCCAGCCGACCTCGTCGCCAAGTGCGGGAGGCTGCGCGAGCGGTGGCGGCGCGAAGTGGATGGAGGAGCGCGCGCGTGACAGAGCGCTCGCCCAGCCTGCGTCACCCGTCCACCCTCCAGAGCCTTTGCCTTCGTCAACCAGCGCCGCTCCTCCTGCAGCTGCCCCCCTGCCTGCTTCTGATCAGTCGAGCGACAGAGGAGATACCGTGGCGGCTTCGCCTGGCACGCCTGACCTCCTCAACGGCCTCAACGTGCACCCTGCGGAGCCCTGGGGGATCCTTGCTGCCGAACCATGCAACGTGAAGGGCCCCATCAGCGACCTCAGCGGGGACTTGAAGGGCCGCGCCAAGGGCCCAGGGAACTCCGTGGAGTGCAATGTCTCGGGCACCCCGTTGGTCTTGGACATCGGAAAGAGGCCGAAGGACTTCGACGAGGTCCCTGCAGCGCTGTTGGATGCTAAGTCTTGGAGGGGCGTTGTGGCCACGCAGGTCCAGGAGGGCTAGAACATATTGGGTATGTAGGCTGGCGCTTTGGTAGTGGCCTACAGGCACCTTCTTAGGTCCTTTGCATATCTTGGTAAGCGTGTCCTGGCCCTGGTCGATAGCATTCCGCTGTGCTTAGCTGTGGCGAAAGGGAGAGCTGGCTCCTCGTATTCACAGCTACTTCGTTTGAAGATTTGTATGATGTCACATGCAACAGAGGCGAGATTGCACTGCCGCTGGATTCCAGCAGGGCGCAGCCCCGCCGACGGCTTGAGGGTCGAATCCCCCCTGCGAAACTCACCATTTCATTATATCATATTCCGCCCTCTTTCTTCTCGCGTTCCCCTCTCCCTCTCTCTCTCTCTCTTTCTCTCTCTTTCCCCAGTAGGAGGAGGCAGAGGCGGAAGAGGACGAAGAGGAGGCGGAGGAGGGGGAGGAGGCGGAGAAGGAGGAGGCAGAGGAGGAGGAGGAAGAGGAAAAGGAGGAACAGGAGGAAGGGGGGCAAACAAAAAAGAAGAAACACAAACATGTGAAACATATTTGTTTTTCATTTTTTAACCCCCCCCGACACCCTCGAAGCCCGAGGCGGAGGTGGAGGAGGAGGAGCCCTAGGCGGAGGTGGGTGAGGAGGAGGCGGAGGCGGAGGCGGAGGAGGAAGCGGAGGCGGATGCGTAGTAGTAGTAGTAGTAGTAGTAGTAGTAGTAGTAGTAGTAGTAGTAGTAGTAGTAGTAGTAGTAGTAGTAGTAGTAGTAGTAGTAGTAGTAGTAGTAGTAGTAGTAGTAGTAGTAGTAGTAGTAGTAGTAGTAGTAGTAGTAGTAGTAGTAGTAGTAGTAGTAGTAGTAGTAGTAGTAGTAGTAGTAGTAGTAGTAGTAGTAGGAGTATTAGTAGTATGAGTATTAGTAGTAGGAGTATTAGTAGTAGTAGTAGTAGTAGTAGCAGCAGTAGCAGTAGTAGTAGTAGTAGTAGTAGTAGTA
>CAUYUJ010019387.1:0-17951 GCA_963575745.1 Prorocentrum cordatum | reverse complement strand
GGCGCCCTCGCCTGAGACATCCTCACAAAACGGGCCCCGGGGGGGATGCCCAGAGGAGCCCAGAGCGGCCTCCGGAACCGTTTCCGGACGGATCCGCTGGATCCGCTGGATCCGCTGGATCCGGTGACGAATCCCAAACCGGCGCCCTCGCCTGAGACATCCTCACGAAACGGGCCCCGGGGGGATGCCCAGAGGAGCCCAGAGCGGCCTCCGGCACCGTTTCCGGACGGATCCGCTGGATCCGCTGGATCCGCTGGATCCGGTGACGAATCCAAAACCGGCGCCCTCGCCTGAGACATCCTCACAAAACGGGCCCCGGGGGGGATGCCCAGAGGAGCCCAGAGCGGCCTCCGGCACCGTTTCCGGACGGATCCGCTGGATCCGCTGGATCCGGTGACGAATCCCAAACTGGCGCCGTCGCCTGAGACATCCTCACAAAACGGGCCCCAGGGGGGATGCCCAGAGGAGCCCAGAGCGGCCTCCGGCACCGTTTCCGGACGGATCCGCTGGATCCGCTGGATCCGCTGGATACGGTGACGAATCCCAAACCGGCGCCCTCGCCTGAGACATCCTCACAAAACGGGCCCCGGGGGGGATGCCCAGAGGAGCCCAGAGCGGCCTCCGGCACCGTTTCCGGACGGACGACCTGACTGCATAACACGCCTGGATATGCCGACGGGGGCGAAGGAGGAGGAGAAGGAGGAGGAGGAGGAGGAGGAGGAGGAGGAGGAGGGGGAGGGGGCAGGCGAGGGAGCCCCGGCCCTGGGGGAGGGGCCCTGAGGGAGCCCTGATGGGCTTCCGGCACCATGGAGAGGTCCTGTGGGGCGGCCGCCCCTTCTTCTCTCGGTCGTTTCCCTCTCGCCCAGAAGCGCGCGCCCCTTCTTCTATATATACAGAAACTCCCGATCAACCGCAGAGCGGCGGATGTTAATACTCGAATGCAGTCGTATTGCCGCCGAAATGTGCAGTAGCGGTAGTGCTGTATGAATAGTGCTGCACTATTATGGACCAGTGCTGCTATTGTAGTAGTGGCGCTGCAAAGCAATACTCTAGTACAGTATTCGCTTGAAAATAATCTACTGCTGCCTGCAGCGGATGTACGGCAGTACTGTAGTAGGAATACTCCACTGCCGCACCCCGCGCTGTTGTAGTAGTTTGGTACTGTAGTGCTGTAGCGGGGGCACTGCAATAGTCGCAGCACAGTGTTGTAGCAATCGTGCTACATTTGTGGTATTATACTACCGTGCCCAGCCATAACAGTATTGTATCAGTGAAGCGGCAGCGCACGAGTCATCCAATCAGTAGTAGTAGTACTAGTAGTAGTAGTAGTAGTAGTAGTAGTAGTAGTAGTAGTAGTAGTAGTAGTAGTAGTAGTAGTAGTAGTAGGTAGTAGTAGTGGCAGTCGTAGTAGTAGTAGTAGTAGTAGTAGTAGTAGTAGTAATAGTAGTAGTAGTAGTAGTAGTAGTAGTAGTAGTAGGAGTAGGAGTAGTAGTAGTAGTAGCAGTAGTAGTAGTAGTAGTAGCAGTAGTAGTAGTAGTAGTAGCAGCAGTAGCAGTAGTAGTAGTGTAGTTAGTTAGTAGTAGTAGTAGTAGTAGTTAGTAGTAGTGGTGGTGGTGGTTAGTAATGTTAGTAGTAGCGTAGCGTAGTAGTAGCAGTAGTAGCAGTAGTAAGTAGTAGTAGTAGTAGTAGTAGTAGTAGTAGTAGTGAGTAGTCGTAGTGGGTAGATAGTAGCAGTAGCAGTAGTAGAGGAGTAGTAGTAGTAGTACAAGTTAGTAGTAGTAGTGTAGTAGACAGAAGGTAGTGTCGTAGTCGTAGTAGTCGTCGTAGTCGTAGTAGTATTAGTTTTGTATTAGTAGTAGTAGTACTAGTTACTAGTGTAGTAGTAGTAGAGAGTAGTAGTAGTAGTAGTTACTTAGTAGTAGGTAATTAGTAGTAGTGGTGGTCGTAGTCGTGTCGGTAGTAGTAGTGGTAAGGTAGTCGTAGTAGTCGTAGTAGTAGTCGTACTCTCGTTTGTTTTATTTTTTGGTTTAGTAGTGGTTAGTAGTTAGTAGGTAGTAGCAGTAGTAGTAGTAGTAATAGTCGTAGTGTAGTCGTAGTAGTAGTAGTAGTAATAGTAGTAGTAGTAGTAGTAGTAGTAGTGGTAACAGTAGTAGTAGTAGTAGTAGTAGCAGTAGTAGTAGTAGTAGTAGTAGTAGTAGTAGTAGTAGTGGTAGTGGTAGTAGTAGTACTACTACTACTAGTACAAGTAATAGTAGTAGTCGTAGAAGTAGTAGAAGTAGTAGACTTAGTAGAAGCTGTAGAAGTAGTCGTCGTCGTCCTCGTCGTAGTAGTAGTAGTAGTACTACTACTACTAGTACTAGTACTAGTAGTTGTAATCGTAGTAGTCGTCGTAGTGGTAGTGGTAGTGGTAGTGGTAGTGGTAGTGGTAGTGGTAGTGGTAGTGGTAGTGGTAGTGGTAGTGGTAGTGGTAGTGGTAGTGGTAGTAGTAGTAGTAGTAGTAGTAGTAGTAGTAGTAGTATTGGTAGTCGGTAGTACTCACGGCTGGCACTAACGATCATACCCTAGCAAAGGGTTTAGTAGTCGCATTGTATTGCCGTAGTACAAATAACCCACTGCTGTCGTACTCGGATGTAGTATGAATACCATCGAATTGGAGTGCGTCAGTAGTCGTGCTGTATGATTGGTTTCGTACTGTGGTGGAACCGTGGAATACTAGTGTAGTAGTGGCACTGTAGAAGCAGTGCTCTAATACATGGTCCGTGAGAGTAGTACCCAAGGATTGCCTGCATACTGTAATTGGAATGTTCCACTGCCGCAGCATGGCAAAACATGGTTGTGGTACTATCACAAGGTAGTGCTGTATAGTACGCTGTAACTGTAGTAGTGGACGCTGCTATAGTCGTAATGCAACACTGCAGCAGTGCTATGGCATACGTGATACTTTCGCACTGTACTTGTATTTGTTCCATGCTGGCAGTAGTCGCAATGGAGCTTTAGCGCGGGAGTACTCAAGCACGGCCGCCGTGCCCTAGCAGCGTCGTGCCGCAGTCGTATTGTATGAATTTCATTCTATTGAAATCGTAGTAATGCTCTGGTGCAGTAGTAGTGGTGGTAACAACGTAGTGGTGGCTGTGGGAGCAACACGGTCGTGTAACACTTTAATAGTCTGGCATCGCTGTAATATGGTCGAGCGGTTGTACTGGCAATTGCGTTGTAGGGGTAATCGCACCCGGATATTGTGATAGTAGAACTGTTGTAGTAATGAGGTGGTCGTAATACCCTAGTATCGGAATTGCAATTGAAGGTATGCGGCCGGGCCTAGGCTTTGGTAGAGGTTAGGCCCAGGCTAAGGCTCAGGCTGAGGCTGGGGTTTATCTTAGGCTGAGGCTGAGGGTCAGGCTGAAACTCGGCTAAGGCTTAGGCTAGGTTTGGGACTGGCTTAGGCTGAGGCTTCCGCCGAAGCTCAGGCTGAGGCTTGGACGAGGCTCAGGCTAGGCTGAGGTGTAGGCTAAGCTGAGGCTTAGGCTTAGGCTGAGGTTTGGGTCAGGCTTAGGCTATGCTTAGGCTTGCATGGCTCCATTACAGTGCTGTAGTAGGGATTGCCAAATGCAGTGTTATCGCAGCACGGCTGTAGCATTATAGTCTTGTAATGCTGTAGTGGTGGCGCTGTAGTAGTCGTAGTAGTAGTGGAGCTCTCACATCGGAGTGCTCAAGCAGGGTAGTCGTACCCTGGTACTGTATTGCCGCAGTAGTATTGTATTTGTATCGTTCTATTGAAGTCGACGTACTACTCTGGTGCAGTAGCGGCGGTAACATTTGAGTGGTGATTCGACGAGCATTGCAGTATTGCAAAACTTCAGTAGTGTAGCAGCATGATGGTACGGTCGTCTTGTTGTAGTCGTACTACTGTTGTGGGGAGTCGTAGCACTATAATAGTTTATTTCTAGTAATGTGGTAGTAGCAATAACGGGGTTGCGGCGCTGGCTAGTTTTGGGCTGAGGCTGAGGCTAGGCTTAGGCAGAGGCCAAGGCTGAGGCTGAGCCTCATGTTCGGCTGAGGCTTAGACTGAGGCTGAGGCTTAGGCGAGGCTGAGGCTTAGGATGGGATTCGGCTAGGCTGAGGCTTAGGCGAGGCTGAAGCTTAAGATGGGATTCGGCTAGGCTGGTTCAGGCTGATGCTTAGGCTAGGCGGTGGTGCTTAGGCGTAGGCTGAGGTTCAGGCCAGGTTCAGGCAATGCGTAGGCTGAAGCTGAGGCTGAGGCTGAGGCTGAGGCCAGGCTTAGGCTATGCTGCGACAGAGGCTGAGGCTGGGCAGAGGCAGAGACTGAGGCCAGACTGAGGCTGAGGATGAGTCTGAGGCTTAGGCTAGGTTTCGGTTAAATTCTGGCTGGGGCTTAAGCTAGGTGAGGCTGAGGCTTCGGCTAGGCTTAGGCTGGTGATTCGGCTGAGGACGGTGGAGAGAGAAAGAGAGAGAGAGGGGGAGAGGGAGAGGGAGAGAGAAAGAGAGAGAGAGATGGCAAGCTATGTGCGCTCGCGTCATATGTGACGTCCTACCCCTCCCTCCCATCCCTTACCATGGCGCTGATTTTCTCTATCCGCGGATGCGTGTCGTAGCGGACCTGTGGCTCCGCGCGCGCGTGCGTAGTGGGTGGTGGTGCGCGTGCGTGCGCGCGTGTGTGCGTGGTTGTGGTTGTGGTTGTGGTTGTGGTTGTGGTGGTGGTTGTGGTTGTGGTGGTGGTGGTGGTGGTGGTGGTGGTGGTGGTGGTGGTGGTGGTGGTGGTGGTGGTGGTGTGTGTGTGTGGTGTGTGTGTGTGCGTGCGCGTTGGTGTGTGGTGTAACGGGTGTGGCGTTGGTTTGCTGGTGGGGGCCAGTTGCGTGCGTGCGTGATGGCGGTGGTGGTGGTGGCGGTGGTGGTGGTGTGTGTGTGTGTGTGCTGTGTGTGCGTGTGCGTGTGTGTGTGTGTGTGTGCGTGTGTGTGTGTGTGTGCGTGTGTGCGTGTGTGCGTGTGTGCGTGTGTGCGTGTGTGCGTGTGTGCGTGTGTGCGTGTGTGTATGTGCGTGTGTGTGCGTGCGTGTGTGTTTGTGTGCTCGCGCGTGTGATGTGGTGTGACGCGGTGTAGCGTGGTGGTGGTGGGTGGGGTAGTGGGGTGGTGGTGGCGGTGCGCGTGCGTGCGTGCGTGTGTGCGTTGGTGGGTGGAAGTGGCGGTGGGCGGGGCGGGGCGCGGTGCGGTGGTGGCGGGCGGATGGGCGCGCGAGAAAGAGGCCCGCGCTGGGGCGAGAACGCCATCCTGAACGACGGAGGCAAAACACCGATCCGAAAATGAGACCCACGCTGCAGCGGGAACACGATTCGGAACGAACGGGGCCCGAAAATGAGGCCGGCGCCTCAGCGAGAGCAGCACTCAGACAAAAATGCAGGCGAAAACCCAACTCCCGGGAATCCTGTGTGCAAAAAAGCAGGACGCGGGGGGGGGCGAACACTCCCAGCACGTCATCAGGGGAAGAGGGAGAGTAGTATTCATATTGACTAATTGTAGAGGGAGAAACAGAGAGAGAGAGAGAGAGAGAGAGGCACGACACCAATGTAACGATTTGCTAGAAAAACGCAGGGGAGGGATTCGACCCTTGAGCCCCCGCCGACACCCTGTCTCGAGGTCGGCGCACCTGGTTTTCAGATGCCGCCGGCCGCGCCCGGCCACCGCGGGGGCCCACTGTCGGCGCGGGGCCGTTGGCGCGCGCCGCCGGCGGGGGGCCCGCTGGCGGCTGCCGCCCGCCTGCGCCGCTAAGCCTCGACGCCCGTGGCTGCGCGTCTGAGGCCAGCGGCGGCGTTGGCGGCGCCAGTCCGTCGGAGGCCGGCGCGGCGCCCTGCTTTGGCAGCAGCGGAGGCGCGGGAGAGACGGGTGGCGATGGCCACGCGTTTCCTGGCAGAGCGGCCACCCCTGGAGCCATTGAGCGCGCTGGAGACCATCGGGATTCGCTCCAGCACGGAGGTGCAGCACCGAGAGGTCCTGGAGGGATTCGTGGCTTACTGCTCGCTGAACCGCCTGGACTGGAATGACTTCGTCCAGCTGGGCGCCGCGGTAACCCGCTTCCTGAATCGCCAATTCATAGAGGGTGCGCCCTCGAGCCAAGGTTCGTTGCTGCTGGCTGCGCTCGCCCACTTTTTGCCGGGCCTCCAGGGCCCGTGGGAGGCCCAGCTACCGCGGGGCACCAGGAGTTCGACTGCGTGGCAGCGGAGGGTGCCAGCGATGACGAGGGTGCCGTTGCCGTACTTCGCCGCAGCAGCATTGGCGGGCATGTTAGCCGTCAGCGGGCGCCGCCGCGTGGCGATTTGGGCCCTGCCTACGTTCAGCTGCTACCTCGGGCCCTTCGAGGCGCAGGGGCTCCGGGGGGCGTTTCTGTTGCGCCCAGTGGGGCAGGCGGCGTCCTCCGCGGGGGGCTGGGCTCTCCTCTTGCGCCCCACCAGCGGGGGCCGCCCGGGCAAGACAGGGCTGTGCAACGAGAGCGCAGTGATCGACCTCGACCAGCACCTGTGGCCGTTGCTTGCAGGCCCGCGAGGCGCAGCGGCCCTAGACCAGAGCCTTTGGGATTTCACCCTTCCGGCGCTCAGGGAGCAGTTCAGCAGGTTCGCGAACGCGATCGAGCTGCACGCCCTGGACCCATCGCTGTACTCGCTGAGGCACGGCGGGGCGAGCTGGGATCTGCAGGCAGGCCGCCGATCGCTGGGGCAGACGCAGCGCCGCGGGCGCTGGGCGTCGCCGGGCAGCATTGAGCGCTACGCCAAGGAGGCCTACCTGCAGGACGCCATGACCCGAGTGCCCGACTGGGCGCTTGTCCTCGGCAGGATCGTGCACGCCAACCTGCTCGAGATTGTCGAGCTGGGGCCAGGCCTTCAGCAGTGCTCGCGCGTCCGGCAGCTGCTGCCCGAGGCCGCGCGGGCGCTGATCGTGGCTGAGCTGCCGTAGCTTCGGCAGCTCAGATTCAGCGCCATCTCAGAGGCCTCCTCGCCCAACAGTTGAAGGAAGCTCGCCTGGAGAGTTGTGGCACGTTTTTTTGAGTTTTTTGCAGGGGCTGGGAAAGTCGCCAAGGCTCTCAGGGCCTCTGGCTGCGCTGCCCTCTCTTTAGACATCTTGCAGGGTCCCATGGACGACCACCTCGGTCGCGCGCTTGAAAGGCTTACTTCGGGATGGCTCAAGAGTGGCCTCGTCCTGGGGGTGTTTTTGGGCACTCCGTGCACGTCTTGGACCTGGGCTCTCAGACGGCCCCTGCGAGACCTCGAGGCGCCCATGGGAAAGGCCGATTTACATGCTAGCGAGCAATCTCGTGTGAAGATCGGAAACGCTACCTTCCACTTCTCCTGTAGGATTGTCTCGCTGTGCCGTTCTTTAGGTGTCCCAGTGCTGCTCGATAGTCCGCAGGCTTCAATCCAGTGGGCGGCACCTCGTCTTGTAAAGCTTGCCGCGGGCGCCGATGCTGTTTTTTGCACCTGCCATCTCTGTCAGCACGGCACCCGCTGGCGCGGGGCCACGCGAATCCAAGGTTGGAATATCTCGTCCCTGCAGGTTTTGATTTGCATGCGCCCAGGGAAAGGTGGAGTCTGCTCGCGCACGACACCCCACCATGTACAGTTGTCAGGAGCGGCGCCCGGCGCCCGCAAATGGACCAGCTTTGCCGCGGAGCACCCACCTCGGTTCGCTGCCGCCGCCGCTGTCCTCTCCCATTCTGCCGAACAGATGCGCGGTCTAAAGTTAGCCGAGATGATGATGTGTGTGTGTGTGTGCGTAACTTTTCTCGCCACAGTTGATCAATGTTTGAAGCCCTTGGGGGCTCCGGCCTGCGGCCGGGCTACCCGTTTGGGAAGTGGGTACTGTGTTGATGTCTCGTTTCCGCTCGAGTCTCGAGCGAGGGAGCCTCGGTCACAAAGGGTTGTGCCTCTCGAGCGTGCACACGTCAAAAAAAGGGATGATCCATCAGCTTCGCTGCTTGGCCGCTGATGGAGTGCATGTACTGTCTGGTTTGATTTTCAGATTTGGGAGCGAGGCTGGAGCGAGCAGGCAGCCGCGCCACTCCGCGGCCGACATGTTCAAAGCTCCGACCCGCCCTCCCACCCCTTTTCCTTCCTTTGTCTCTTTACGAAGTGCTGTGTCACTGTGCTGTTGTCTCGTTTCCGCTCGAGTCTAGAGCGAGGGAGCCTCGGTCACAGAGGGTTGTGCCTCTCGACCGTGCAAACGTCAAACATGTGATGATCCATCAGCTTCGCTGCTTTGCCGCCGATCGAGTGCATGTACTTGCTATGTATGTCTGCCCGTCCGTATGTATGCATGCATGGACGCATGACTATATGTATGTATACAAGTGCGCATGCATTGATGCATGCATGCGTACATGCGTTTAGGTATAGTTGCTTGGTTGTTATGTTGTTTGGCTGTATGTACGTATGTATGTATGTGGGTTTGCCAGTGTATATGTATGTATGTTTGTATTCATGCATGTAGGTATCGGATGTGATTGCTGGTAAGTATGTATGGATGTGTGCCTGTTTGTGCGTCGTCGACGAGCCATGTGTGTACATATGCATGCACGCATGTATGTATGTATGTGTGCATGTGCGTATGTGTGTCCGTCTGAATGTTTTTGGGTTCGTGCATGTGTGTACGTAGTATGTGTGCATGTTTATATGTAGGCGCGTATGTATGTATTTACGTATGCATGTACGTCCGTACGTACGTATGTATGTATGTGTGTACGAGTGTCTACATGCATGTATGCATGTATGCAAACGTGCGTGCGTGCATATATGCATTTATGTATGCATGACTGTATAAATGAAAGAGCGTGTTCTACCGCTGCTGGCGGAAAACCGGGGGGGGTCACTACCGGTTCGAACCCCTCCCCCCCCCCCCCCCCCCCCCCTCCGGAAAACCGGGGGGGGGGGTCACTGCCGGTTCGAACCCCTCCCCCCCCCCCCCCCCCCCCCCCCTGCTCATCATGAAAAGGGGGGGGGGGTCACTACCGGTTCGAACCCTCCCCCCCCCCCCCACCCCCCCCCCTCCGGATCCGGAAAACCGGGGGGGGTCACTACCGGTTCGAACCCCCCCCCCTCGAAAACCGAGTGGGGGTGCGGACAGTGGTGGGGACGGTGTTGGTGGGGACAGTGGTGAGGGGATAGCGGGACAGTGGTGGGGACAGTGGGACAGTGGGACAGTGGTGGGGACGGTAGTGGTGGGGACAGTGGTGGGGACAATGGTGGGAACAGGGGGGGACAGTGGACAGTGGTGGTGACGGTGGTGGTGGGGACAGTGGTGTGGGGACAATGGGAATGAGGTGGAAACAGTGGGACAGTGGAGGGTACAATGGTGGTGGGGACAGTGGTGAAGGCGGTGGCGAGGACGGCGGTGGGACAATGGGACAGAGGTACAGTGGGGACAGTGGTGGGGACAGTGGGGACAGTGGTGGGAACAGTGGGACAGCTCAGTGGGACAGCGGAGGAGTCAGTGGGACAGTGGGGACAGTGGGGATCGTCGGGCAGTGGTTGGGGCCGTGGAGACAGTGGGGAGAGTGGAACCGTGGTGGGAACAGTTCTGGGGACAGCGGGGACAGTGCGACAGTGGTGGGGCCACTGGTGGGGACAGTAGGGGCGGTGGTGGAACCAGTGGGGACAGCGGTGGTGAGGACAGTGGTGCTGGGAACACCAGCGGGGGATGTGATGCGGACGGTGGTGGGGACCGGGAGTCGTTTGCTGGCGGTGAGTAGGGGGGGGGGGGGGGGGGGGGGGGGGGGGTTTCGAACCGGTAGGGACCCCCCCGGTTTCGGATCCGGAGGGGGGGGGGGGGGGGGGGAGGGGTTCGAACAGGTAGTGACCCCCCCCGGTTTTCGAGCGGGGGGGGGGGGGGGGGGGGGGGAGGGGGGTTTTTCGCCGGGGGAGGGGGGGCAGGGGGGGGGGGGGGGGCGGGGGAGGGGGTTTCAGAGGGGGGGGGGGGGGGCGACCCCCGGGTTCCGGAGGAAAAGGTTGGCAATTTTCCACAGTAAAGCGGCGGTGGATCACGCTCTCTCGTATTCATGTATGTATGTATGTATGTATGTTTGCGTGTGTAGATATGCATACATGCGTGTTTGTATGTATGTATGCATGTGTGTATGTGTGTACGCACGGATGTACGTACGTACGTACGTGTGCATGTGTGTATGTGCATCTATACGTGTATGTATGTATATATATATATTGCCAAAGCAGGGGGCTTCTACACACATCCCGGGCCCAGAGTCGGGGCCATTGCAGGTTTTAGCCTTCGTTGCCCTTCCCCCTTGCACGACGCTCAACGGCTTCCGCGGACTGAATATTGGCCACGCTGCCGGGACACGTTCCGTACAAGTTCTTGGCGTTTTCATTTCTCGTCGGCGAGCGAGGGGGGAAACGAGAAGGAGGAGGCCTTATCAAAAGGCGGCATGACTTCTCAGAAGCCCTCGCGTTTTCTGAAACATTTTCTTTGTCTTCGATGAAGGCTTGGAATACTTTTTGGAAGTTTCGGGGGATGTTGGTGTTATCGAGAATGTTTGTTCCGCTTCCTTTCGTGTGTGCCGCCTAATTACCTTCGGTTTTCTTCCGTTTTCTCCCAGCACCGTTTACGAGCGGCGGATAGATCCGTATCTCGACCAGGAAGCAGACAACACCACCCTACCTACGGCCCCCATGTTGCGACACGGCCCATCGGGCACTGTAGCGCATACCACGCAAAAGCCGACGCCAGATGTCCTGGTATACACAACGCTTTTTGGCGCTGTAGGTGGGGTGGTGCCGTTTTTTTCTGGTCCTCGGTGTCTGGGTTCCGAGGCTGCTCTTTCGCAGGAGAGCCAGGGCTTGCTGCGTGTGCCGACTGCATGGGGCGGGCCTCTTGGGCCTTTTTTGGGGGGCCCTGTTTGGGGGGCCTCGGCCGTAATGGGCCACCGTGGAGAGCTTCTCGGGCCATCTCAACCCATGGAACGCGTGTGATTTGGGCATCCTGGTGCCGTCGTGTGGGCCGCGGAGCAGCTCATGGCCCAGTCGTTGCTGGCCTCGTCCAGAAAGCTGGATTTCCTCAGATCCTCAGATGAGGAAACGGTACCGCTACCCCTCCCTCGTTTTCGATTCTTTGGGCCTCCCGGGAGGCCCTCGTCGCCACGGCAGGGTTCGCTGCGAATTTCTGGTCAGAACGCACCCGGGAGAGGTCTGGGAGTAGCGGTGTTGGTATGTTTTAGTTTCCTTACTTCTCGCCCCTTCACGCTGCAACGTTGCCGCAAACGCCCAAACCGCGTGGTGTGTGTGTGCGTGTGTGCGTGTGTGCGTGTGTGTGTGTGTGTGTGTGTGTGTGTGTGTGTGTGTGTGTGTGTGTGTGTGTGTGTGTGTGTGTGTGTGTGTGTGTGTGTGTGTGTGTGTGTGTGTGTGTGTGTGTGTGTGTGTGTGTGTGTGTGTGTGTGTGTGTGTGTAGTGTGTGTGTGTGTTGTGTGTGTGTGTGTGTGTGTGTGTGTGTGTGTGTGTGTGTGTGTGTGTGTGTTGTGTGTGTGTGTGTGTGTGTGTGTTTGTGTGTGTGTGTGTGTGTGTGTGTGTGTTGTGTGTGTGTGGTGGGTGTGTGTTGTGTGTGTGTGTGTGTGTGTGTGTGTGTGTGTGTGTGTGTGGTGTGTGTGTGTGTGTGTGTGTGTGTGTGTGTGTGTGTGTGTGTGTGTGTGTGTGTGTGTGTGTGTGTGTGTGTGTGTGTGTGGTGTGTGTGTGTGTGTGTGTGTGTGTGTGTGTGTGTGTGTGTGTGTGTGTGTGTGTGTGTGTGTGTGTGGTGTGTGTGTGTGTGTGTGTGTGTGTGTGTGTGTGTGTGTGTGTGTGTGTGTGGTGTGTGTGTGTGTGTGTGTGTGTGTGTGTGTGTGTGTGTGTGTGTGTGTGTGTGTGTGTGTGTGTGTGTGTGTGTGTGTGTGTGTGTGTGTGTGTGTGTGTGTGTGTTTGTGTGTGTAATTATGTGGGGGAAACGGCGTAGCGCTGACACATCCTGGGCATCAAGACAGGGCACGGTTTTGCCGCTGTGTGCCAGGTAAGGATAAGAGTTCAGATTTGTTGCATCACCTTTGTGTAGGAGGGTGATGGTGTTGCTTATGATCCTGATGCTGATGGTGGGGATGATGGTGATTCTGGTGATGACGACAATGGTGATGGTGCTGGTGATGGTGAAGGTGGTGCTGCTGTTGATGCCGATTCTGACGATAATGAGGATGATGGTGATGATGATGAGGATGAGGCGGATGGTGATGACGATGATGAGGCTGGGGATGTGTATAATGCTGATGTCAACGATGATGATGTTGCTGATGATGATAACGTGGATGATGCTGACGATGATGATGCTCATGATTACGATGATGATGATGATGATGATGACGACGTGGATTATGCTGATGCTGCTCTCATGACGACGATGATGATGCTGATGATGTTGACGCTGATGCTGATTCGGATAATGATGCTGAAAATGATGCTTCTGCTGATGATGATGATGATGCTGACGATGATGCTGCTGTCGAAGCTGCTGATCATGATGATGGTGATACTGATGCTGCTGATGATGATGCTGATGATTGTGATGATGAGGACGATGATTCTCGTGATGATGCTGTTAATTATGCTGGTGATGTTGAGGCTGATGATGAGGATGATGATGCTATGATGATGCTTATAAGTATGATGCTGATGCTGATGTTGCTGCTGATAATGATGCTGATGCTGATGATGCGGATGATGAGGATGATGCTATGATGCGGATGCTGATGTTGATGCCGATGCTGATGATGAGGATCAGGCTGATGCTGGTGTTGCTGTTGATAATGATGGCGACGTTGATCCTGATGTTGATGATGATGCCGATTATGTTGTTGAGTTTTATGATGGTGCTGATGATGCTGATGCTGATGATGATGCTGCTGATGATGATGATGACGATCGTGGTGATTGTGATGGTACTGATGATGTTGATGATGATGATGGTGATGATGATGATGATAATGATGATGCTGGTGAAGATGATGATGATAATGCTGACGATGATGATGATGCTGATGATGATGCTGCTGCTGATGATGATGCGGATGATGATGATGCGGACGCTGACGATGACGATGACGATGATGATGATGATGATGATGATGAGGATGGTGATGATGTTGATGATGGTTATGATGATGCTGATGATGATGATGATGATGATGATGATGATGATGATGACGGTAAGATTGATGATGTCGATGATGATGATGATGGTGATTATGACGATCATGCTGATGAGGAGGAGGATGATCAGGAGGAGGACGAGGAGGAGGAGGAGGAGCAGGCCGTGCTCCCATCCGCCTCGCCCCACCCTCTCCGCAATCGCTTCCCTGTGCCGCCTCCCGTGCGCGTCCAGGTGGGCGACCTGGTCCAGACTCTGGAGACGGCGCCCCCCCCTCTCGGGAGCAGGAGGGAGAGCAGGGGGAAGAGTTGAAGGAGCAGGAGCAGGAGGAGGAGGAAGAGGAGGAGGAAGAGGAGGAGGAGGAGGAGCAGCAGCAGCAGCCGCCGCCGCCGTCTTCGTCGTCTTCGTCGTCTTCGTCCTCGTCTTCGTCTTCCTCTTCCTCGTCCTCGTCGTCGGCTTCCTCGTCGTCGTCGTCTTCGTCTTCGTCGTCGTCTAAGGTGGTGCCGCACATGCAGTCCCAGCAACAGAGCATCGATAAGAACTCGAGCGACATCGAGGAGGCGCCCGCCCGATTGTTTTCTCGCAGGTTTCGCCAGAGACGTGCCAGGACCTTCGGAGGCATCCTCGGAGGCTTCCTCGGGGGCTCTCGAGCGCCCGCCGATGGTTACCCCAGGCTGCCCTTCTCGGCCCCCCCCCTGTTCTTCAAACCTCATTCCTCCTCACTCGGGGGAGGATTTATGGCCTCCGCCCCCGCGCGCGTACCTTGTGCCGGATCAGCTTCTTTGTCGGGGTGGTGTGCAAGGGATCCCAAGTTTGCAAAAGCCTCTCTCCATGGTCTTATGCAGGACCAGTCTGATTGTGGGGTTGGTGTGCAAACATCTTGTATTGTTGTTCATCTCTGCCCTGGTTGGCTCGGATTTTCTTGGCTCTCCTCTTATGTTATCTTATTGTCCTTCCTCATCCTGCTCCTTCTTTTCCTCTATCATACTCCCTCTGGGGCTGTCGCAGGCGCTCTTCCCTTTTTTGAATCCGCAGGCACTCCGCCAAGGGGGAAAGAAGGACCATGGTGCAGGCAAGTGAGCCGTCGCGGACTGCTTGCGAGGTTCCGTTGCGTTTGTTGGTCCCTTGAAGCGATTCGTGCAAGAGCAGTCCGACTCTGCGTGGCGGCAAGGTTCTTTCCCGCCACGCGCTCGTGTAGACAGCATTCGACTCCCTGATGATGTATAACGGATGGCGGCTGGATGTTTACTTCGCCAGCCATCACAGCATTTCAGCAAAATTGGTATCGTTTTATGTTTCGCAGTATTTCTGGCATGTGTAATTATGAGGAGTTGCCACTCCTACGAACGAAGTCGGCCAAGCATGTCTTCCATTCAGTGTCACGCGCCCGAAACGATCACTGCACACCGCCCAAACCATCGTCCATAAGCCAGTCCCTGTTTTGCAAAGTCGATGCTCCACGGAAGCTTCCGTTTCGGCCAAATTAATCAATCGGGTTCCAAAAGCACGAGGCGACTTGGAGGTAATGGGTGTATGCGTTCGAGGTGGATGTGTTTGGAATCGTGCCGTGCCGAAGCTTTCTCACCAATTGAAGAACCGCACCATCTGCATGCACTCCAAGGGCGACGGCTTCCAAATGACCGACGCAGAAACACGGGATGTGTTGCGCGGATACGCGTAAGCTGCCCGCGCAAGATGGCGCGCAATCGCCCTCGTTTCCAACGCCGCGTGCCGCGCTGACGGCCCGTGTGCGTCACCGCGTAGCGCCGCTCTGTCATCGTGCATAAGGCCCCTCCTCTTTCGGTCTCCGAGTGAACTTGGAACCCACACGCCCGACGTCATGTTTGTTTCGCAGCGTCGACCCCCAGAGGTCTCGACCCATTCACCGGGACCGTCTTCTCCTCAAGAGTCTTTTTCGAACGGTCCCGGCGCACGGCGAGGGTCCTCGAGTCGGGCGTCGCGTAATGGGTGGGGGGAGGCGATGAATGGGGGAGGGGGGCGATAAATGGGGGGTCGATGAATGGAGCGATAAATGGGGGGGGCGATAAATGGGGGAGGGGGGGCGATAAATGGTGGGGGGGGCGATAAATGGGGGGGTTGGCAGCGAGGGCTGCAGAAAAGGAGCCCTTTAGCCCCCAACGAGGCCCTTTCGGGCCCCAAAGGGGGCCTGGAGGGCCCGAGAGGTGCACCTTGCCCCCTCCGATGCAGCGACGCCCAGCCGAGGCAGGCAACACCAGCAAAGACCATCCGTCGTCGTTTGTAAAAAACTGTTGTTGTTTCCACAGTTTTCCTTTCCTTTTCGTTATGTTTACACACATGAACGTATGTCTGTCTGTCTGTCGTCTGTCTGTCTGTCTGTCTGTCTGTCTGTATGTATGTATGCATGCATACATGTGTGCATGCGTGTATGCCTGTATGTATGTATGTATGCATGCATGTATGTATGTATGTATGCATGCATGTTTGTATATATATATATATACATATATACATGTAGAAACAAGACTGCAGTGGCGCTTCACGCCATTCACCTTGATCCTTGAAGGTTGGTATGCAGGCGGAATAGCAGGAAGGACAAGTCGACAAATTAGCGATAATTCCTTGTTGCCTTTTTCGACATCGCTGTTGTAGTAATGTTTTTCCCAACCATCCTGTGGTGTTGGGTCCTCGTTTTGAAGAGACAGCGCCCCGCGTTCACTCCTCCCGCTGCCCGCGCCCGCATGCGTCACCCACACCCAATTCGGCACACCCCTCACACGCTTCGTGGCCCAATAGGGAGCTCCACCGAAGGCCCCAGTGCCCGCGCCCGCATGCGTCACCCACACCCAATTCGGCACACCCCTCACACGTTTCGTGGCTCCATAGGGAGCTCCACCGAAGGCCCCAGTGCCCGCGCCCGCATGCGTCCCGCACACCCATTTCGGCACACCCCTCACACGTTTCGTGGCCCCAGAGGGAGCTCCAACGAAGGCCCCAGTGCTGCCGTCCGCATGCGTCCCGCACACCCATTTCGGCACACCCCTCACACGTTTCGTGGCCCCATAGGGAGCTCCGCCGAAGGCCCCAGTGCCCGCGCCCGCATGCGTCACGCACACCCATGCCGGCACACCCCTCACATATTTCGTGGCTCCATAGGGAGCTCCGCCGAAGGCCCCAGTGCCCGCGCCCGCATGCGTCACCCACACCCATTTCGGCACACCCCTCACACGATTCGTGGCTCCATAGGGAGCTCCGCCGAAGGCCCCAGTGCTGCCGCCCGCATGCCCCACCCACACCATTTCGGCAACAACTACACGCTTCGTGGCTCCATAGGGAGCTCCACCGAAGGCCCCAGTGCCCGCGCCTCGCTTGCGTCACCCTCACCCATTTCGGCACACCCCTCACACGTTTCGTGGCTTCTGAGGGAGCTCAGCCGAAGGCCCCATGTGGCCCGGCCACGAAAACGTGTGAGGGGTGGGCCGAAATGGGCGTGGGCTGACCGCATGCCGGGCGGCGGGCCCTGGGGCCTTCGGTGGTAGCCTCCTATGGAGCCTCGGAAACGCGTAGGGGGTGTGCCGAAATGGGTGTGGGTGGGACCACGCATGCGGGCGCGGGCACTGGGGCATTCGGTCGGAGATCCCTATGGGGCCACGAAACGTGTGAGGGGTGTGCCGGAATTGGGTGTGGGTGGACGCATGCGGGCGGCTAGCACTGGGGCCTTCGGCTGAGCATCCCTATGTGGCCACGAAACGTGTGAGGGGTGTGCCGAATTGTGTGTGGGTGACGCATGCAGGCGGCAGCACTGGGGCCTTCGGCGGAGCTCCTATGGGGCCACGAAGCGTGTGAGGGGTGTGCCGAATTGGATGTGGGTGACGCATGCGGGCGGCAACACTGGGGCCTTCGGTGGAGCTCCCTATGGAGCCACGAAACGTGTGAGGGGTGTGCCGAAATGGGTGTGGGTGACGCATGCGGGCGCGGGCACTGGGGCATTCGGTGGGGCTCCCTATGGGGCCACGAAACGTGTGAGGGGTGTGCCGAAATGGGTGTGCCACACTCATTTCGGCACACCCCTCACACGTTTCGTGGCCCCGTAGGGGGCTCCACCGAGAAGATATTCACAATTGCAGTATTCACAATTGCATATGGTTGGGTCCTTCGCCAGGATAATTTGTTATACATCCTCCACGTTGTTTTTTTTATTCTCGCCATGCCCTGCGCATTGCCCCCATCCTCCTCTGCTCTTTTTGTGGAGTCTCCTCATTGGAGAGCCTCTGGGGGTCTCAGAACAGTTTTTTTTTCAGGATGTCGTAAAGCCTTCTGGAGGCCTCCTGGGTTTGTTCTGGGGGGCATCTGGGGGCTTCCTCGGGCCACCCTGCCTCCAACCGCGGTCTCCCTGAACGACTGGGTCACGATTTGGAATGCTTCGGATGGTGTCGTGGAGCCATCTTGGGCCGCCATGGGGCTTTTGGTGGGCCATCTTGGACCCCTGTTGTGCCGTTTTGGGGCTGTCTTGGACTGTCTGGAAGCCCTTTCGGATGGTTGTGGGGCGACTTGGAGCTTACCAGGCGGCGTCGAACGTCCAGAAGACCGCCGTTTTGGAGCGTCGGGAAGCAGAAAAAGAGGAGAACCCCCAAATCCAACAACAACCAGTAGAACATATTTTTCCCCAACCATCCTGTGGTGTTGGGTCCTCGTTTTGAAGAGACAGCGCCCCGCGTTCATTCCTCCCGCTGCCCGCGCCCGCATGCGTCACCCACACCCAATTCGGCACACCCCTCACACGTTTCGTGGCC
>CAUYUJ010019386.1:142806-181193 GCA_963575745.1 Prorocentrum cordatum | reverse complement strand
TGTGGGAGGCGGTGTTCGGATCCGGACGGTATCAGAACTATAGCGTTGGGATCATCGGGTGCAGGAAAGGACGAGCAGTGGCAGCCGGCGCTGGCGCTGCTCAGCGACACGAGGGAGGCGGTTCTTGAGCCCAATGCCATCACCAATTGCAGCGCTGGGATCAGCCTGGCGAGAAGGGCAATCAACGGCGGCAGGCTCTTTTGGTGCTCAGCGAGACGTGGGAGGTGAAGTCGGAGCCCGACCTCGTCAGTTACAGCGCTGGGATCAGGGCGTACGTCAAGGGCGATCAGTTCAGCATAGTTTGGCGATGCTCGGCCAGATGCGCGAGGTGACCCCCCGCGACCCGCCCCCGACTCGCCCCGGACCCTCCCCGCGAGCCACCCCTCGACGCACCCGCGACACACGCGCCCGCGACTCACACTCTCGACCCGCCCGCGACCCACCCCGCGCCCGACCGCTGACTCTGATCTTACCAGCCTGGAACATATCCCTATCCCTATGCTGGGCACCTCCTCATCACGATGCCAGTCTTAGGGATTCCCTTATTTTTTGAGGGCGAATCCCTAAGATTGTCATCGCCTTTTGGCGTGCCAATCTCAGGGGTAGGGATACGTTCGAGGCTGGTAATGATCCGCACCTGCGAGGTGGCCCCCGACATCCAGACCCCCTTCCCGCAGGGGCAGCTCGTCGGTCCCGGAGGCATGCCGGGCGGTCCTGGGACGGGAGAGTCGGGGGCGGAAAAGAGGGGGGTGATGATTAGGGGTGTGTGGATATCATGGCGTGGGCCATGATATTTCCCCAGATTTCATGGCGCCTTTTCTTATTTCATTACGTCCCTGGCCCCCCCGCTGGGCCGCGCACATGCCGCCGGTCATGATTTGCACCCCCCCCTCTTGGACACCCCCCTCTTGGCCGCTCCCGAGAGAGCGGATCCTCGTGCCCGCACCCCCGCCCGCCCTGCGGGGGCAGCCCGCTCGTCGCATCCGTGCCGAGAGCGGCCCTGGAGGCCGACATGCAGAGCGATGCGCCTGTTTACCACCACCACCACCAGAAGCTGGAGGGGGAGGGGGTCCTCCTCCTCCTCCTCCTCCTCCTTCTCTTCCTCCTCCTCCTCCTCCTCCTTTTCGTCCTCCTCCTCCTTCTCCTCCTTCTCCTCGTCGTCGTCGTCCTCCTCCTCCTCCCTTCCCCCCTCCTACTTAGGGTGGTGGTGGTGGAAAACAGGCACACCATAGAGTAAGAGTGGGCGTGGCGGAAAACAAAAAGGGGGCGATCCATGCCGGGTGGAAGCGAGGGCTGCAGCAAGAAGGAGCCCCTTCGGGGGCCCTGAAGGGGCCCCTTCGGGGGCCGTGAGGGGACCTGCAGGGCACGAAAAGTGCACCCTCCGCCCAGGGGGAATGTTCAAAAACAATCGAGAAATAGTCTGGAGGCGACTATTTTAATGTTTTTGAGCATTTGGGGGGCGTTTGTGAGTATTTTTTTTCTCCCCCCCCCGACAATCGCTCCCCCACTAAGCGACGCCCAATAAGTCACATGGCCGAAAAGAGTGGTAATGTAGGCGGTCATGGCAGAGGAGGCTGGAGGGCGCCAGCGTGGAACAAATCTGGCTCCGCATCGGCTACGCGGCTCGATGCGGAGTCAGATTTGTTCCACGCTGGCGTCGCCGATGCACCGCCGACGTCGCCGACGCATCGGGGATACATCGCCGCGGCTGCGCGATCCTCCCCATCTACGCGGACCCCGTCTGGGAGGCCTCCATCATGTAAGGCTTCGGGCTGCGCGCGTACAGCACACCTCCCAGGTAGCCCAAGCTGGCCTCGACAGCCCCCCCATGTAATCAGTCCCAGCTGGCCTTAGGAGGCCTCCCGAGGAGCGCAGGGTGGGCTCAACGCCCCGTCCCTGGGCCCCGGAGCGCCCGGGGGGCGCCGCTGGAGGCGGCGCCAGGGTGATGGGAGCGCCCCTGGGCCAGCTGGGACTGTGTAATCTGGGGGTCTGTCGAGGCCAGCTCGGACTGCTCGGGGGGCTCGGTGAGATTGAGACCAGCTGGGACTGCCTGGATCCCGAGGGACTCCGAATGTATATGGCGGTCCTCGTCGCCGTTTCCGTCGTCGTCCTCCTCCTCGTTGTCGTCCTCGCCGTTGTTCTCGTCGTCGTTTTCTTCGTCGTCGTCGTCGTCGTCGTCGTTTTCTTCGTCGTCGTCGTCGTCGTCGTCGTTTTCGTCACCGTCACCGTTGTTTGCGTCCTCGTCGTCGCCGTCGTCCTCGTGGCGAGCGGGCGCGCGCTCGCAGGCGCGCGGGCGGGCGGGCGCGCGGGCAGGCGTCTCGGCTGACACGCGGGCTCGCCGCGCGCGGGAGCGCGGCTGGACGGGCGCGCGGGCGGGCGGCTGGGCGACCCGCCGACCAACCGACCAACCAACCAACCAACCAACCAACCATCCAACCAACCAACGTCGTCGTCGTCGTCACCGTCACCGTCACCGTCACCGTCACCGTCACCGTCGCTGGCGCGCAGGCAGGCGGGCGGGCGGGCGGGCGGGCGGGCGGGTGCGCGGGCGGGCGCGCGCGCTGGAGGGAAGGCGGGCGGGCGGGCGGCTGGGCGACCCGCCGACAAACCAACCAACCAACGCACCGTGCTCAGCCATTTTGGCTCCAGCCATGTTCACCGCAGGTATGTTTGGCTCACGCCGCGGCGCCCTGTCTTCTTCGGATGCGGGACATCTGTCGAGGGTCTCGAGAAGGCGCCGTGTGCCTCGGAGCGTCGATCAAGAACTGCGGTCAGACAATTCAGTGGAGCGCGGCACTGCGGTTGCTCCGCGAAGGAATTCGGTTAGGTGTGCAACTTGTCCCAAGCCACTACGTTGCGACTGTCGGCGCATGCAGAAAAGGCGGGCAGTGGCAACACGCGCTGTCAGTGTTCAGTGAGATGTTGGAGGCGAAGCTGGAGCCCAACGTCATCTCTCCTGCATGGCCAGTGGAAGCGCGTGCGAGAATGGTTCACGCCTCGTGTGCACAAAATCGCCCCTTGACGGCGCCACTACGGGGCCGAATCGCTCAAGCCGGTCTCAGAGGCGCTCCAGAGGGGTCCCACACCGTCCAAGAGCGCTCCAAGACAGCCTCAGTGTGTCCCGAGACGGCTCACGAGGGCCCGAAGCTTTCCTGGGGGGGGGGGCTCCACGACGATCCAAGAGGCCGCAAAGACGCCCCAAGAGGGCCCGCCTTGTGTGCTCCCCAGTGGCCCAGGACACGCCAAGAGGCTTCAAAATCGCCCCAAGAAGACGCCAGCGGCCCCTAAGAGGGCTCCAAGACGGCCCACAAGAGCCCCAAGACGACGCCAGAGAGCCCTGAAACGGCCCCACAAGAGTCCCAAGACGGCCCCAAGAGATCTCCGAGGGGGCCCCAAGAGGCTCCCAAGACGGCCTCAGGCAGCCTCAAAAGAGCTCCAAGACGGTCCAAGGCCTCCCGGACGCCCCGTGACGGCCCAACATGGCCCCAAGACGTCCCAAAACGCTCCCAGAGCAGCCCAAGAAAGCTTCAGAATGCTCGAAATAGACCCCCACAAGGGCCACCAAGCAGGCCCAGAGACGCCCATTGAAAGAGCCATCGGTGAAGTGCAAAGCTCTTCTCACCAAGTCTCCCAAGAGCGAGCCGCAGCGTAGAGAGCTCTCCCAGGCACAGCTCTCAAGAGCGAGCGGTGCCGTGACCAGCCCTTCACACAGGGGCTCTCAAAAGCGAAGGGCTCTCAAAAGATGGCCCCAGACGGCCCCAGGACGGCTCCCGTGGCGCCCAGACAGCCCCAAGAGCGGCCAAAGATGGCCCAAGAGGGCCTCCAGATGGTCCAAGACGGTCCCACAGGCGCCCAAGACGGCCCCAAGAGAGCCCCAAGAGGACCCCAGGAGGCCGCAAGACGGCCCAAGAGGGCCCCAACAGGCCCCCAGGAAGCCGAAAAGAAACCCCGAGGGCCCCAAGAGGCCCCAAGGAGAAGGCAGCGCCCGCCATCAGGCTTCGAAAAGGCAACCAGAAAAAAGTCACCAGAGCCCTCCGGGTGACTTTTTTCAAGGCCCCAGGTATTTTCAACATTGTTCAAGCCAGGGGGAGCAGACAAGCGGGGAGAGGCACGCCGCAGACGCATCATAGCCGTATGTGACGCTCCAGACGGAGTGAAGCGGAAGGCGGACGAAGAGGAGGAAACGCCCGCCTTCCAATTTCGGAAAGGCGGCCGGAAAGAGTCACCGAAGGTTTCGGGGTGACGTTTTCCTGGGCTGGGGCCCAATGTGGAGGCGCGCCAGGGAAACCTGCTGATCCTTTACGAAGTCCACGGGTTCGCCCTAGTCTGTACTACATTTCCGGGCGAAGCGCTTGCGAAAAGGTCAAGCAGTGGCAGCGCCCCGGGCCGCCCAGAGAGCTCGCGGGCCGCCCGGAGAGCCTCCGGGCCGCTGCCCGACGGGCCCGGGAGGCCCCTGGACCGCTCGCGGACTGATCCAGGATTCCCAGATCGCTCCAAGACGGCCTCAGGAGGTCCCGAAGACGGCCCAAGACGGTCCAAGAGTGTATCCGAGACGCTTAAGATGGCTTTAAGACGCCTTCAAGACGACCCGAGACGCCTCCACGAGGCCCCCAGAGCGCTCGAAGTGCACCTCCAAGAGGGGCCGCAGATGATTGTTTGATTTTCTTTGTTTTTTGTTTTAAAATGTTTTTGGCCTTCTCGCTTTTTCGGCTTTCCGACGCTCCAAGACCGCCCAAGAGGCCCCAAGACCGTTCCAAGACGGCCCAGGAGGCCTTGAAGACGGCCCAAGAGGGCCCTAAGACGGCCCAAGAGTCGCCCAAGACGGCCCAAGAGGGCCCCCAAGAGGGGCCCAAGACAGGGACCCGGAACCGAAAAATCGAGGCCTCCACCCCAAGAGGCCTCCAGGAAGCCCCAAGACGCCCTAAAGAAACGCCGGGACGCTCCCAAGACATCTCCAGGAGGCCCCAGGACGCCCCAAAGAGGCTCCAAGAGGCCCCCCAGAGGCCGCCAAGCGCCCCAAAAGGCCCCCAAGAGGCCCCCAAAGAGGGCCCAAGAGGCCCCAAGACGCCCCCAAACTGCTACCAAGAAGCCCCCAAACTGTCTCCCAGAGGCTCCCGAGAGGCCAACCACGAGAGCTTCAACTGACCCCCAGGTCCGCCCCAACCGGGTGCCAGATCCCGCCCGAGCGGGCCCAAAGCGACCTCCGAGACCGCCCGAGACCCCCAAGATGGCCCCAATACGCTCCAAGAAGAGCCCCAGATGCTGCCCAAGAGGGCCGAAAACGACCTCCGAGACGGCCCGAGACCCCCAAGATGGCCCCAAGACTTCCCTGCGCGGCCCCCAACTGAGGCCCGCAAACGTGTTCCCCTCATTCTGACTATGCATGAAAAGCCATGTGTTTTTGCTAGTCGCCCCCAGGCCCGGCGCGACTAGCAAAACCCCATTCCCTCATGCTTCCAGGTCGGTGCCCCTGGAGCTCCCCCGACTGCTTTCCGGGGTAGCCCCCAGACGTGGCCCCGGAAACGTCGGCCCCACGCGTGGCCCCCGAGCGGGACCCCCAAAGGCGGCCCCCACAGAAAGCCTCCGAAGGTCGCCCCTCCGGCCCCAGTAAGCGTGGCCCCCGAACGTCGCCCCAACGAGTAGCCCCCCGACGCCCCCAAACCTGGCCCCCAACCATTGCCGTCAAACGTGACCACACATATGCCTCCGAAAGTCGCCCCTACCGCCTGCCCGAGGGACGCCCGAGCCCTTCCACTTCGACGAGCTGGTCGCCTACGGCGTGCGAGTCCAAGGCTCAGCACGCCGTGGATTTAATCCACGGGTTCACACTAGTCTCTACTACATTGCAGGGCCCAGTGCGTGCCAGAATGGCGCAGGCCCCAATGCACCAAAAACCGCCCCGGGCTGGCCCCGGGCCGCCCCGGGCCGCCCAGGCAGGCTCCAGGACATGTCGAGAGGGCCCCCAGAAGCCCCCAAGACGGCCCCGGAGAGCCCCGGCACGCTTAAAGATGGGCCCAAGACGCCCGAGATTCGCCCCAGACGGCCCAAGAGGCGTCCAAGACGCCCGAAGAGGCCTCCCAAGAGGCCTCCCAAGAGGGCCCCGAGCGACAGAAATCGTCGATTTCTATTGTGTTTTTCGATGTTTTCGGCCTCCTCGCCTCTTCGGCTTTCCCGACGCTCCAAGACGGCCCAAGAAGTCCCCCCGACCGCTCCAAGACGGCCGAAGAGGACCCCAAGAGAGCCCCAAGACGGGCCAGGAGGGCCCCCAGACGGTCCCAAGACGCCCCAGGACGGCCCCAGGACGGCCCAGGAGGCGCCCAAGACGGCCCAAGAGGCACCCAAGACGGCCCCAGGAGCGGCCCAAGACGGCCCAAGACAGCCCAAGAGGCGCCGAGGCGGGCCTCAGACGGCCCCAAGACGGCCCAAGAGGCACCCAAGACGGCCCGAGAGGGCCCTAAGAGCCCCCCCGGGAGGCCCAAAAGAAGGCCGAAGAGGCTCCGAAACGGCCCCCACGAAGCCTTCAGTGGCTTCAGAATTCCCTCCAGGAGCGGGGGAGCGGACGAGAGGCGACAGGCACGCCGCGCTTGCCCAGAGACCCCTCGCCACGTCGAGCTGATGTCGTGGACGGAGTCCACAGGTCTGCCCTAGTCTCTACTACATTGCAGGGCCCAGTGCGTGCCAGAATGGCGCAGGCCCCAATGCACCAAAACCGCCCCGGGCTGGCCCTGGGCCGCCCCGGGCCGCCCAGGCAGGCTCCAGGACACGTCGAGAGGGCCCCCAGAAGCCCCCAAGACGGCCCCGGAGAGCCCCGGCACGCTTAAAGATGGGCCCAAGACGCCCGAGATTCGCCCCAGGCGGCCCAAGAGGCGTCCAAGACGCCCGAAGAGGCCTCCCAAGAGGCCTCCCAAGAGGGCCCCGAGCGACAGAAATCGTCGATTTCTACTGTGTTTTTCGATGTTTTCGGCCTCCTCGCCTCGTCGGCTTCCCGACGCTCCAAGACGGCCCAAGAAGCCCCCCCGACCGCTCCAAGACGGCCGAAGAGGACCCCAAGAGAGCCCCAAGACGGGCCAGGAGGGCCCCCAGACGGTCCCAAGACGCCCCAGGACGGCCCCAGGACGGCCCAGGAGGCGCCCAAGACGGCCCAAGAGGCACCCAAGACGGCCCCAGGAGCGGCCCAAGACGGCCCACGACAGCCCAAGAGGCGCCGAGGCGGGTCTCAGACGGCCCCAAGACGGCCCAAGAGGCACCCAAGACGGCCCGAGAGGGCCCTAAGAGCCCCCCGGGAGGCCCAAACGAAGGCCGAAGAGGCTCCGAAACGGCCCCCACAAAGCCTTCAGTGCCTTCAGAATTCCCTCCAGGAGCGGGGGAGCGGACGAGAGGCGACAGGCATATCGCAGGCAAAAACGCCCAAAGAGATCCCCAAACGGCCCCCACGAAGCCCTAAATGGAAAGCCAAGCTGGAGCCCGACGCCATCATGATTGCCTTTCGGCCCTGCAGCCGCACCCCCCCGCGCTTGCCCAGAGACCCCTCGCCACGTCGAGCTGATGTCGTGGACGGAGTCCACAGGTCTGCCCTAGTCAGCTACAACGCTGGGATCAGCGCGTGCGAGAAGGGCGAGCAGTGGCAGCCTGCGCTGGCGCTGCTGAGCGAGATGCGGGAAGTAAAGCTCGAGCCCGACGCCATCTCTCCTATATGGCCGGCACCAGCACGTGCGGGAAGGTCAAGTTCCCAAATGTGCGAAATCGGTATCGGCGGGCCCCCGGCACGTACCGGGCGCGCCCCGGCGCGGCTCCGGCGCGCCTGCGGGCGGCTCCAGCGCGCGTCAGAACGCCTCCAGGTAGCGCCGAGATGGGACCCAGATGGCCCCGAGATAGTTTCAGGACTTTCAGACGTGCTTCCAGACTGCCCAAGAGGCCTCCAAGTCCCTCCAAGTGACGTCCAAGAGGGCTCCCAGAAACAAGAGTCGCCCCAATCCGTACGGAAATTTTGGCCCCCAAGATCGCCCCAAGACGCCCCAGAGGACTTCCATGGGGCCCCAGGACGGTCCAAGGCGGCCCCAGGACAGCCCAAGAGGCTCCCAGGACAGTCTAAGAGCCCGAAGAGCGGCCCAAGGCGGGCCCGAGACAGCCTTAGAGGCGCCCAAGAACGTCCCAAACAGCCGAAGACGGCCAAAAAGGCGCCCAAGACGGCCCCAAGAGACCCCCAAGAGTACCAAAGGAGGCCCCACGATGCCTCCAAGCGGCCCCGAAGAAGCCCCCTGGAGGCTTCCTAACTGCTTCCAATAGCGGAGAGGCGGACGAGAGCCGTGAGGCTCTTCGCATGCCTCGCTCCTAGGGCCCTGGAGGCTTCTCTTGGGGGGGGGGCGTTGTCGTAGGATCCACGATTGACGATCGACGATCGAGGGGATGAAGGATCGAAGGCAGGAGGAGGAGGAGGAGGAGGAGGAGGAGGAGGAGGAGGCGGAGGATCCAGCAGCAGCAAACACCAGCGGCGAGAAGCAGCAGCAGCACAGAAGCAGCAGCACGCCTTGACACCACCCGCGCCAACCAGCATCATCGGGAGGACGTCTGGGCGGGACGGATGTAAACTGCCATTCCGCCGACTCCGTGTGGCGCAATGACATGTTCGGCTGTTCCGAGCTGTGGTGCGCTACGCTACGTTACGCGGAGTCATGCCATACTCCGTGGTCATATGCTGCGCCGTGCACAGCCCCCGACAGAGCCCCCAGAAGGCTCTGGAACACGCCTCAATATGTGTCAGCGGTCCAAGACGGCACCAGGATGTCCCGAGACGGTACAAGACGGACCCAGGATGGTCCACGGCGGCCTTGGGATGGCACACGAGACGTCGCCAAGATATTCCAAAACGGCCAAGATGCTCCCAAGACGGCCCCGGCTGCAGGCTCCCCTCACCCGGGGGGTGGAGGTGCGCTTTGAAAGATGAATACCTCGACCCCAGGGGCGGGGAGGGGGCCAGACCAGTCAGGGCGGAAGATATTCAAGACGGCCCCAAGACGGTTCAAGACGGTCCAAGACGGCCCCAGGATGGCCCAACACGGTGCCAGGATGGTCCAGAACGGGCCAAGGTGCAAGACGGCCCCAGCTGCGGGCTTTCCCCCACGCACACTCCGACCGACGTCCGAGGGCGGCGAGGGCGCCGACTGACCTCCGACGACGCGCCCCGCGCAGGTGGTGGGCGCAGCTTGAACCCAGCCGCCGCAGCCCACCGGACAGCCCGGGGAAGCCTGACCAGGACGAAAAAACTGTGGGGCTATAGGACCTCAGGCCCCGCCGGGCGGGCCGATGACTTGACGGCCCCAAGACGAACCAGGGCTGCTCCAGAACGGCTCCTGACTCGCCCATGACGGCCCCAGAGGCGTCCAGAACGGCCCCAAGAGCGGCCCCAAACGGCCCAAGACGGCCCCAAGACGGCCCCAGTGGCGCCTTCAAGAGAGGCCCCAGACGGCCCCCACACGGCCCAAGGGGGCACTCGAGACAGTTCCAGAGAGTCCCAAGAGGGGCCCAGAAGGCCGCACAACGGCCCCAAGATGGCCCACGACGGGCAAAGATTTCAGTCGGGCCTGTCCCCCTACAAGGGGATTTTCGATGGAAAATAAAGAACATTCAGACATAATCCAAAAAATAATACACAAATAGTCTGGGGACTATTTTTTTAGTATTCTTTACCTGTTTGGAGCATTTTTGGGGTATTCTTTTTTTTTCGTCGAAAGCCCCCCTGCAGGGGGACACGCCCGACATAAGCAAAGATGCTCCCAAGGCGGCCCCACCCGCGGGCTTTCTGCCCCCACGTCCACACCATGGCGGGCAGATTCCGCGGCCAGAAGGCCGCGGGTCAGCCCTAGTCATCATCACAATCATCATCATCATCATCATCATCATCATCATCATCATCATCATCATCATCATCATCATCATCATCATCATCATCATCGTCATCATCATCATCATCATCACCACCACCACCATCACCATCACCACCACCACCACCACCATCATCATCATCATCACCACCATCATCATCATCATCATCATCATCATCATCATCATCATCATCAGCTACAGCGCTGGGATCAGCGCGTGCGAGAAGGGCGCGCAGTGGCAGCGGGCGCTGGCGCTGCTGAGCGAGACATGGGAGGCGAAGCTGGAGCCCGACGTCATCTCTCCTACTGAGATGCATCCTTGGTTTGTTAAGGTTTATAGTGTTTAGCTAAAGTTTAGCGGACTTATAAAGTTTATCAGCAGTTATCCAAAACAGAGTTATAAACTTTATAAACTTTAGCGTTCGCTTTAACAAGCCATAAAAATGCGATGCTATCAGAAGTTCTTGTGTTACTTCTCGCAGCAGCTTGCACTACGCAGGTTGCACCGCGTAGGATGCACCGCATACTACATAAGTTGTTGCACCGCTTAGCATGCGCCACATAGGTTGTACCATAGCACATAATACACCACATAGGTTGCATCCACATAGGTTACACCGCATACATAGGGGCGGGCGCGTAGCACCAGGTCCGCCGCCGAATGTCGTCTCTGCATCTCCATCTGTCGTCGTGGTCGTCGTCAGGGCCCCGCGGTTTCAGCATGCCGCTTTGGGGTGGAGGAGGAGGACAGCAGCAGCAGGCGCCTGCAGGAGGAGGATGCAGAAGGAGCAAGAAGGATGATGATGAGGAGGAGGAGGAGCGGAGCAGAAGACCCCCCTCATTTCTCATCTGCATTCAGCCGCAATGGCTTTAATGCGCAGACATCGTTTCTGGATGGGCTGTGCGGTGGGGCTACGCGAAGCGTATGCGATTTTTTCTCCTGAGCGCAAAGCGCCAGCAAATCCCATCATGAAAACTCCAATGGCAGGATAGTGCCGACGGTGCCGTCTGCGTACGCGCAGTGTTCTACTGCAGCCAAAATGGCTTTGGTCTCCCAACACTCCACTGGAGTCGCAGAAAGTTTCCACACTGCCTTTGCAGTACCAGGGATGCGCCGCGAAAGTTCCATAACCTCCATCATAGAAACAGCTTCTCCACTGACCTCGAAATGCAACTTCACGCGGGCGGCAAGTATGCCGTCGGAGCCGTTCAAAAGCACAACGTCCCCTTGCGCGCATAAGCCGAGCTGGCTAAAGCGAGAATCTTTACCCACATTCACTTGGATATCATCACCTTCCAAACCCAATGCGTCCAAGATCAGCTGCCTGCTCTTCTTGGGCGCCTTGCGGCCCTGCAACAAGCCGACGCCATAATTGAAACTGTGGCTCGTTATTGCTGACAGGTGATGGGCAACGCATTCGCTCAGCAACGACTTGCTGGCTGACCCAGAGATGTTCGCCAGTTCGGTGGCGTATCTCTTTGGCATTCTATGCTTCCTCTCAAGGACGAAGCAGTTCAAGAGCCTCCCGTTTCTTTCGAGTAGCTCAGGGAGGTGGAGAAGCCAATGGCATTTTGGTGTCAGGGACTCATATCCAAAAGCAGCAGTGAAATATTCCAAGAACTTATGAACGCAACCTAGAAGCCTCGCTGGGCTCACGTCGATCCGACTGGTTGCAACTACCAGCTGCGACAGCTGAACGCAAGCTATCATAGCGTCGCAAGCTGCATTGGCTGCCCCCATAGGTCGCAGGACCGTCTGAGTGAATAGCATCAGAACGCCAAGAATAGACAATAAATCAGACGCCTGGCATTTTACGTGTTGGGCCTTTCTGTGCTTATCTTTCCGATCAGCATTGAAAATGCTGTCTAAATGCGTAGCGTGAAATCTTCCAGGGAACACCCAAGTTGCCAAGAACTCAGAGAATGACTCCCATACGCCATTAAGCCCAGCAGATATGAACTCTTCGAAAGTTAGGTAGATCACGAGATTCACAACACCGTCGACGAACAGCGCGTGCATGTAGTCATGCATAAACACCTCTGTTGGGTTGATCAGCCTGTCTAAGGCTCTATCGAGCAGCAAGCCTCGTTTGGCAAATGTTAAACCCAGCGCTTGCTGCAACAGAACGAACTCTTCATTAGACAGAGTCCGCGACATGCGCTCCAGATACCTGGCATTGGTGCGAAGCTCATGGTCAGTGGACGCCACGAGCTCATCGAGATGTATTTCGTTGCAACGCAGCATGGCTGAGCCATCTTCGTCAACAACCCTTGAGTCTGCTGTGAACATATTCTTACAAAGCATACAAAACTTGGACGCGCCGTCGCCCCTTGCTTGCCAAACAGCTTTATGAGCGCCCCCGTCTTGCAACACCACGCCGACTTTAGCAAACAGCCTGAAGCTATCCCCGTCTAAGTCAAGGGTCATTCCACCGTATTGGAAATGAAAGCCATCAGGCTTGAAAAAACATTTAATAGCCTCAGCGAATGCTTGGCTTAACCCAGCAGAGAGGGAATTCACAGAACAGGAGAATTCAGTCATCAGCACAAACCAGCTCTCCTCGTGACTGAGCGCGCTCACGCCGAATTCCAAGAAGCTCCAATAAATAGATTGGAATTTTCGCTGGTTGGCTGGTGATAAGGGGTTCCCTGGTGTGACTTCGTCAGAATACAAAATCAAGTTCCATGGCTTTTCGGGCGTCGATGGGTGAAGCATCAGCTGGCGCTTCAAAAACTTCCGAAAATTCGCGCTCTCTTCGACAGCTGCCGCTAAGGATGCGAACGGGCAGGCGATGGGTATGCTAGCTGGTTCTTCCTCTGCATCAACGCACGTAAAGCTTTGTACTATAGGGCCGTACTGGCCGACAGTTGTGGTAACAGCATCCCTCGCGGCACGCATGGAATTCCGATCTATGACTTCTGGGGGCCCATTGTCCCTCACGTCCGCCAGAATTGCCGCTAAAGCAGAAGCCGTACAGTGAGGCTTGGAGCGACGGAACTCATTAAGCCTGCGCAGCTTAGCAGCCCGCGGCGGCTGCATCCGAAACTGCGGCAGACGCTGCAAAGCCCGAGGTCTGAGCGAAATGGGCTACGGACGGAGACGCCAGCACGCGCTCCAGAACGAGGGCGCGCAATCGACGAAGCGAGAAACATACATTCTTTCTTGACACGCCCCTCCAGACTGACAGCCCGTTCTCGAGAGCCAGGTGTTAGCCGAAACTTAGCACGCAGTGCTTGTATGTTCTGCGAAAAGCCTGGCTATATATATGATAGTGCAACAATTACAGTCTCAGGACTTCCCCCCAGCGTCGTCGATCGCCTTGACGGCTGCAGCCCACGCCTCAGCGGTCGGCTTAGGCCCCCCCCAGCCCTTGGAGCTCTCGGTGTAGTAGCCCGACCAGCCCATGAGGCTTTAGGCGCGTTCTGCGAGATACTCTGTTACCCTCGCCACCATTCCCGCTCGCTCATGGCCCTGGCGGCCCCCGATCCCAAGACGAACGATGGACACATGAGGCGAGGATTGGGGAGGACGAGGAGGAGCTAGGATGAGGAGGAGCTAGGAGGAGGGGGAGGAGGGAGATGGAGGAGGAGCAAGAGGAAGAAGGAGGAGGAGGAGGGAGACATTTAAGAGGTGGAGGGGGCGAGGAAGGAGGGAGCGAGGGAGGAAGGAGCGAGGGAGGACGGAGGGGGGAGGAGGAAGGATGATAAGGAGGAGGAGGGGGGGGGGGGAGGCGGAGGAGGATAAGGTCAAAACACATTCAAAACAGCCTGAGTGTTTCCACCACTACGAAGAGGGATGATGGTGATGAGGAGGAGTAGGAGTAGGAGGAGGACGTACCCAAGACACCCAACGCATAATAGCATGAAACTGTTCGGGCGCGGGGAGGGAGGGGGGGTCGGCGGGGGAAGGGGTGAGGGGGGCAACCAATCTCGACGAAGCGGTGCGATGGCTGGCGGTAGTTCGCTAAACGTAATGAATTGCCGCGCTCTCTGAGAGCACGGAAGCGAAAAGCTGTGCGGCTCGTGTAGATTATGCCCTGCTTGTAGACCACTGGCGGTGGGTTCGAACCGTCCTTTGGCACCGACGGCATTGCGCTCATGATCTTTGACTTCGGGATCGGCTTCAAGTCGGCAGTCGCCGCACGGGGCTTCTTCACACCCTTTGCAGCCGCGGCAGGCTCGGTCTTTACAGCCTTGGCGGGCTTAATGGAAGCAGCGGCTGCTGCTGGGCGCTTCCGTGCTGGCGCCTCAGTCTTGACCTCAGCGTCCTTCTCTGCAGCTGCTTTCGCAGCTTCCTTCTTAGCTGCGGCTTTCGCCTTCGCTTCCTCCTTCTGCTTGCCCTTACGCTTCTTGAGGGCCTCGATCGCAGCACGGGTGTGGGGGTCCAAGTCCTCTAAGCACGGCCCGTCGTCATCATCGGCGGCGTCGTGCTCCGCATCGCCCTCGGGTTCATGCTTCTCAGCCTTTATAGCGCCCTGCTCCTCACGTTTAGGGGTTTCGAGCTCACGCTTGGCAGACGGCTCATGCTTGGCAACCTTCAGCGTCCCATCAGGAGCTCGGTGGACAGCCAAGCTGGCTCGTGGCTCTTCTTTCACGGGAGGTGATTCAGGGCCCCGCGCAGCCGATTGGCTTTTCTCTTTGCGGTACTCGAGCAACTTGTGCTGGTACTCGTAGAACAAACCCATCTCGTACGGGTCAGTCGGTGATGGGATGAGCGCCCCTGCTGGTGATGCGGTGCGTGCGTCGGCTGTGGGCGCTGGTGCGATGTCATGGCTGTGGGCGGTGTCAAGCTCTTCCTTTGCTGCTTGAAACTTTGCTTTAACACCTGGTTCAAAGGACGACTTCAGCTTGCTATTGTTGGAGCGCAACGATATACTGTCAGCTACTGTGTTGATGCCCTTGAGCTCGATCGTGATCGGCTGGTCATCATCAGGGTAGGCGGACTGGAAGATGTCTGTTGGGAGCTCCGATGGTGAAGCTGGGTATTCCAAGATGCGCGAGAATCCGAAGTCTTTTTTTCGGACTTGAAACAAGCCTTGAAATCTTTCAGTAAATCCCAAAGTTTTTTTGGCTCTGGTGGGGTCTCGTAGTGCGTGATTGCTAGTAGGGCTGTCCCCCACCTGAACGTATGCTGGGAAGGATCGTTGCAACCGACGGCCATGGCGCGCTCGACCATCGTCGTCATCTTGCGGTTCACCGACAGTTTCGGGTTTTTGAGCACATCCCAGTCCGAAGACGTTAGGTAACACCACCACTCCTTAAGCGATTGCTTACCAGAGCCTTCTGGCTTGACGGGGCCGATGCCCTTGGCGACCTTGCTGTCGACGATGGCCATGATCCGTTTGGTCTGGTCCTCGCCGTACGGCTCACCCCTCAACGCGTCGACGATCTGGGTAGCCTCGGCTGGGCCGAAGCTTTTCATATTGTTCAGCATGCTGATCAGAGTGTCGGCAAAGCTCTTCTGGAGCATGGGATCACAGCTGCTGTTCATTTCTGCCCGAGCCTTGAACAAGACTTTCACGCTACCGATCTCCTTGACTAGTAAGCTGCAGTTGCAGCTTGAGCTGGCCATCCAGCTGGTGTGAGTAAAAGCCAACAAGCGCTGATGTGGCTCAGCCTTCTGGCTCGTGAGGCGACTGGCCTTCAAGCTCGCGAGCCAAACGGCCATGGATGAGCTGAGCTGACAAGCTACACGACGACGCTATGTGGCGCCAACAGAGAGAGAGAGAGACGGCTAGCACCGATACAGAATGCGATTGAATGCAACAATACCGATTCGGAAAGAAACGGAATAAAATGAAAGGAAATTGAATGAAACGGAACTGCAACGGGAAGAAAATCACCAAACGGTGATGAATGAAATTGAATGAAACACCATCGAAAAAGAATGAAACATACTGAGACAGCGAGACGGAATGACATCCACGACGACTGGAGGGGGGGAGGTGGGGGGCCACCCCATGAGATGAGCGAGAGAGGCTGCGGAGCCAGGAGAAGAGGGAGTAGGGGGGTTGAGGAGAACGACGACTGCTTGACTGCTGAATCGCCCCCCTCCTCCTCCTCCACATCCCCCTCATCCTCCTCGGTCTCCTCCTCGTCCTCCTCCTTCCTGTCTTTTCATCCTCCTCATCCCTCATCCCCCTCACCCTTCTGGCTCATCCTCATTCCCCTCGTCGCCATCATCGTCGCCATCCTCCGCATCCCCGCCGTTGCGCCACAGAGGGTCGGCGGCGCGCCGAGGGGTGCAGACCCCCCTCCTCATCCTCCTCATCCGAAGAAGAAGAGGGAGGAGGAAGCAGCCACAAGGAAGGAGGAAGGAGGGTAAGCAAGGAGGAACGAGGACGGAGGAGAAGGAATGAGGAGGGAGGAGAGAGGAGGGACGAGGGCGGAGACAGCGGGGCGCGGGGGTGAAGTGAGGAGGAGGAGGAGGAGGGGGAGGAGGAGGAGGAGGAGGAGGAGCAGGAGCAGGAGTAGGAGGAGAAGGAGGAGGAAGAGGATCAGCAGGAGGAGCAGGAGGAGGGGGATGATGAGCAGGAGTAGGAGGACGAGGAGGAGGCGGAGGAATGACGAGAAGGAGGAGGCGGAGGGAGGAGGAGAAGGAAGGACGAAGGAGGAATGATGAAGGAGGACGGTGGACGGAAGAATGAGGAAGGAGGGAGGAGGAAGGAGGAGGAAGAGGAGGAGGATGAGCCGCCGCATCCTTCTCATCCTCCTCCTCATCCTCCTCCCCCTTCGCCTCATCCTATACTCATTCTCCTCATCCTCGTTATATGTGTCACCCTTCTCCTTGTCCTCATCATCCCCATCCCCCTCCTTCTCCTGACAAAACGCCGAAACACCACAGAGACGGAATGACGACATTCACGACGACTGGAGGAGGGGGGAGGTGGGGGGCCACCCCATGAGATGAGCGAGGGAGGCCGCGGAGCCAGGAGAAGAGGGAGTAGGGGGGTTGAGGAGAACGACATCATAGACGAACTGAAACTGATGGGCTATTTAAGTCGGGGGCGTGGGAGGGGCGGTAAAGCTTGTAGCATTGTATGGCATAGCATTACATGTTGACGTTGCATGCATGGCATGGCACTCCACCGATCCGCGCGCATGGCATATCATTTTGATGTTCGGACTGCACGCATGACATATCATAGCACAGCGTCGGATGCATCCCTTCCCCCGCCCCCATTCACGCGAGACCTGATCGCCCAACATGTCCGCTGAGTGGAGGAGGAGGACAGGACTCTCCCTATCCATCCTCATCCTCTGTTTCATCCTCCTCCTCCTCGCCCTCCTCATCCCTCCCCTTCTACTCCTCGCGTTCATCCACCTTCTCCTGGACACGGGGCACGGAGGCGAATGAGGAGGAGGGCAAGGTGAGTAGGATGATGATGGACACAGAGTGGGGATGATGTTGGTTTGCATCGCGCCGCGGTCCGCGTTGTGCACGCCGACGGCGTCACCGTGGCTCTGCGCACCTGTGGGCACAGAGCAAGAAGCTCTTCATCAAACGTGGCGCACCGAGCCATGGATTTCGACGATTCGAAACGCGAGCTTCTCGCCAGGGATGTTCGCACCAGGAATTGGTTCAAACCTGCATCAAAACGAACCAAACTGACCACGCACTTGGCTCGGTGCCTAAAGCCTATGGCGCAAAAAGTGCGCAAACATGCCTGTGCAAAGGGGCGGGGGCGCCTCCACAGGTCGCCTGATTGGGTACAATGGGATGGAGAGGGTGAGCGTCCTCCCCTCACTCTCATCCTCCTCCCTACCCTTATCATCCTCATACTCCTCCTCTCCTCATCCCTCTGCCCCCCTCGGGTAGAGGCCTCCTGGGAGGCCTATGGACGCGTGGGGGGAGGTTGGATCAGGGAACGAACCCCACCAAATCGGATGAACTCCGACGGTCTATGGAGGCGCACCAGCTAGCCCGACAGGCCCCTGCGGCGGCCTCACGACGGCACAGCAGAGCCCAGGCCTTCTCGAAGCCGAATTCGTTTGACTACCAAGTCTCTAGAGTCAAACGCAGCGATCCTGCGTTTGACTCTAGAGACTTGGTAGTCAAACGACGGCGGTCCTGCGTTTGACTACCAAGTCTCTGTAGTCAAACGGTGGCGGTCCTGCGTTTGACTACCAAGTCTTTGTAGTCAAACGCTAGACGCCTCCGTTTGACTACCAAGTCTCGGTAGTCAAACGCCGAACCGATATACTCGCCTACTCGAGGCCCAGCAGCTTCCGAAGCGTCGCCTACTCGAGGCCCAGCAGCTTGCGAAGCTGCGAGCTCTTGTTCTTGTAGTCCGCTGCGTGGGCCTCGAAGCCCCTGTAGTCGCCGTTCTCGTAGCACGAGATCAACGACGCACAGCGCGGAAGCCATCCTCCGTGGCCGCCTTTGCCCCTGGATGGCTCGCTCTTCCCGTCGCCCTTGCCGCCCTTCGCGCCGCCCTTGCCGCCCTTGCCACCGTTGTCGGGCGTCTTGACGATGGCCTCGAACGCCTGGTGGCCGCTCACCACCGTCACGCCGTCCGACTCGCTGGACGACCACCACGGGAAGTGGAGCGGCATCGTCGGCGCGTCCTCGAACGAAGCGGCCGCCTCCGACCAGAACAAGATGGAGATCTCCCCTTCGTTCTGGACGTTCTGGCGCTGCAGCTTCGTCGCCCACATCGTGTCCGATGCGTACCAGCCGTCGTCGGTCCTGAAGAGGTAGATGTGAGCCCAGTGGCCGCTCTTGAGCTCGCGCTGCTCCACCGACTTCCAGAGCCACCCGCCTGAGACCTCAAGCGACGTGTTGAAGTACATGCCAGCGGCCGTCTGGACGGCCCAAAGCGTGTCCTCCGAGCACTGCTGCAAGAACTCGCTCGTGCTGAGCTCATCCGTGTGCACGCACAGCGTCGCGTGGCGAAACGGGTTGAACACCATGGAGCCAGCCTGCTCTGCGATCGCCGCCAACTGCGCGAGCTCTGAGTCCTTCGTCAGCCGAAGGCGCGTCGGCGGCGGGCCCTCGGGCTGCCTTGGCCCGCGAGAGGCCTTCCTCTCCGTGAGAAGGTCCTTGCGGAACAGCTCCGCCATCGCGACACGGAGCGGATGCGCGCGAGACCGCGCGAAGCAATGGACGCGCCTCAAAGGCGCGACTAGCGCGAAAGCAAAGTCGCGCTTCGAGCCAAAATGGTTGACGCGGAGGATGTTTGGAGAAGGAGGTGTGGATGAGGAGGTGTGGTGTGGGCGTCGTGCGTAGGAAGGCGAACCTCTTGGCCAATGAAGGCCTGTCTTGGGTGGCCGCGCCGTTAAATATGAAACCGCGCCTGCGGCGGGCGTACCATGGAGCTCTTGTGGGCCTCGGGGCATATCCCATATCCACGGCCTGTGACATGCCATCATGCTTATAGCGTTGTGACCTACCATTGGCGACGACATATCGAGGGGGGGAGGTGGGGGGCCACCCCATGAGATGAGCGAGAGAGGACACGGAGCCAGGAGAAGGAAGAGGGAGGGGGGTAAGGAGAACGACGACCTACATGGACTGATACTGATTGAACTAATTCTGATATTATGGTTTGGGGTTTGAGGCTGGACACAGCCTAAAGGTGCAAAGCATAGCATTGCATCGCACCACGAGCATAACATAGCAATCTGTGATTTCAGCAAGATTAGTGGCATGCAACGTATACGGCGCGCCCCTTTCGATTTCGACCCATTCGGTTCGGGAGTCATCCTCGCCCCCCTCCTCATCCTCCTCCTACTCCGTTTCCTCCTCCTCCACCTTCCCCTCATCCTCATCCCCCTCCCCCTCTACCTCCCCCTCCCCCATCCTCCTCATCTTCCTCTTCCTCTTCCTCCTCCTCATCCTCCAAAGCGACCGATGTTACTACCATGGGAGACCGTAGTAACATTCCTCCCTCTCCTCCTCCTCCTCCTCCTCCTCCTCCTCCTCCTCCCCCTCCTCCTCCTCCTCCTCCTCCTCCTCCTCTCCTCCCCCGCCCAAGGCGGCCGATGCTACTGCCATGTGGCGCCCAAGTCACATCTCTCCTCATCCTCCTCCTCCTCCTCCTCTTCCTCCTCCTCCCCCTCCTCCCTTCCACCCGCGTCCCCTTCCCCGTCCCTCCCTGCCTACCTCCACATTTACTGAATATGAATACTATTCTCCTCTCCCCCCTGAATAATCACCTTCCTCATCGCCCTCACCCCCATCATTCGCAACTGTTTCAAGATCACAACGCGAGACGACAAGATCAGCACAATGAAATCGAGCTCAGCACCATGGTGGCTACGGGCGGACGCATGGCACATCGTGAACTAGCCATGAGGCTCATGATATGTGGGCTGTGATCGCTGCTGTGGCCTGTTATCGCCGCTGCGTGCATCTTCACGGGCGACAATCGCCCTTGAAGATACCCACGACGTCGACAGCAGCACGCAACGACGATCACAGTCCACAATTGGACTTGCTGCCCACGGGCATGACAGCTGCACCATGCAGCTTACGAAGCCGAGCTCGAACTGCGGCTGGCCGATGACGACGAGCTTGAGCCTGAACCGCCATCTGCAGGGGGGGCAGTGTCCATCGCCTCCACGACGTCGGGGAGAGCCGACAACTTCTGCAGGCGCCCGAGGCTAGTCGGCTTGGTCTGCGTCGACGTGCCCCCAGTCAAGGTGTACAGCCGCCTGACGTCATCGAAGATCTCGCGAACGTGCTTATTGGTCTCCACCTTGTTAGCGATCACCTTCGCGAACCGCTCAAGCGCATCTGCGCGCTCTTTGTGAGCATTACGGCTGGTTTTCATGTCCTTCAGCTGCTGCTTCAGCACGGGAATGCTGTCCTGGCGGGCCTTCGGAGCCATCGCGCGATGGCTGAAAGGGACGAAGCGCGCACGCGCTGGGGGGGGGGGGCTCTGAAGCAGAATGGCTGAATTATGATGGTAGTCCCCGACCCCCAAGCACCGAAAGGCACCGCATCAACGCAGCCAGTCGGCTTGATGAGCAATGACTGTTTTTCACACTCGGCGAGCGACGTGCTAAGCCCGCAGACCCCAATCATACGGGCGCTGTCAGCCTCAAGGCTTACTATAGTGTATGCATATACACTTGCAGCATTAGTCATGTGACTGCTCGGGAAGCTCAGCATGGCAAGGCTCAGTACCCGAATTATGAAGCTCGGCATCCGAATCGGGAGGCTCACCAGCCGCATCGGGGGGCTCATCATCCGCATCGGGGAGCCCACCATCGGGGGGCTGCGGCTGCGTGAGGAACCGTACCGCATCCTCAACCGTCTTGCATTTCTTGTAGCCGTAGCCGTCCAGGCCATATGTGCTCTTCGGGAACTTTGCAAGCACATAGCCGTTCCTGTGATGGACGCCCTTAGGTAAATCAGGAAGTCGATCCCGCTTCTGCGGCTCGTCGAACCCCATTGACCTCATAATGTGAATTGCAGCAGCCAGCGCCTCGGGCTCGTACGCAATGAACAGGTTGTCACACGGATGGATGGGCCTCAAAACATCAATGTGAATAGTTTTGTCCTGAACTACTACCTCGAGGTCCATGGCGCCAGGATCGCGCCGCATGTCAGCCTTCTCGGCATGGCTCCTCACAAGCTTTGTCTGCTTCGGTGGCGTTTTGAACAGAGAGGCCTTTGCCTGGGTCAGCTCCTGTTTGAGCTCGTACGCTTGCTTCTCGTTCCGCTGGGCGATCAAAGACTTCAGCCCCCTGCTCAAAGCCACTGCCTGCTGCTCCAGCCCGCGTGGGAGGGCATCGTTCTTATAAGCCAAAAGGCTGTTCAGCGTATACTGCGCTGGTGCGATTCGCACGAAAGTCTCATCGCCGATAGTAGCCATATCACATGGCCTGTGAATCCGCCAAACTGGTTTTACCCCCTCCAGCTTGACGGTGCGGCAAAGTTCAAGCGTTGCTTTCTGCATTACGCTAACAGTAATTCGTGATGCTCTATCCCTGGTCGTTTGAGCCAAATGGCTGAGGTTCGATTGCGTCCTAGGAAGGTGACGCGACGTGGACGACGTCATTGAGAGGGGGCGAGGTGGGGGGCCGCCCCATGAGATGAGCGAGAGAGGCCACGGAGCCAGGAGAAGGAGGAGGGAGGGGGGTGATGAGAAAGACGACATATGCGACTTACACTTAGGCTCATCTGCCCCGCATGGCGCATCAACTCGTTGGCATGGACAGTCCTCGAAGGCTCGAGGGCGCCACAAAGACCTGCAGAAGCACGGCATGGCATCGCATATCGAGAGTATACTGCAGGGTGAACCCAAGATGGCCGATCGCATGGCATCACATAGCATGTCAGTTGCTTCGCCCCGCGGTTCGCTGTCTTCGCAAGCCCCCTTGCGATATATTCATGACGGCCTCGCCGAAGCGAGAATTCTAATGTTATCGTTCTCTCGTTCTATCTGTGACATCCCATCATCATCGCCCCTCCTCGTGGAGCCGACCATTTTTGGATGGTTGTTTGACCTGATTCTCCCCTCCCCCCTTTTCACCACTCTTGCGCGCCCTGGTTCGGCGCCGCCCTAAACGCAAAGACGCGGCTAAGGGAAGACATGACCAATAGGGGCAACTGTTGGAGCCCACGGGCTTGAGGGAATGAATGAAGCAGACGGACTGCGGGCGACCAGTCAGGATCAGAGTAGCAAATGCTGACCCCCCGCAGCATCTCGCTCCACACTCGCAATGTTTTTTTCCTATGTCAGTGCAAGGCTGCGTCAACTGCCTGATAAGCGCATGGCTGGTAAACCCGTTCGCACGCAAAAGGGATGTGTCCGACATCAAAGCTTCGTGCTAGCCGACGGGGCAACAGCGCGACCTCCACCCTCATCCTCGCTCCTCCTTCTACTATCCCCTGCTACTGCGCGGCAGCATATGACTGTAGCACTGCAGAGTGCTGGGGGTGCCCTGGATTAGAACTCGAGATATTGCAAAAGTGCGATGCAAAACACACCCCTCTGTAAACTAGCACCCGTGGCTGATGGATGCGGTTCAAGCCCTCTTCTGCTTCTTGACGCTCTGCTCGTGGATTGGCACCTCCTTAGCCTTGGGCTTGACGAGCATCTGGAGCTTCACATTGGGCCCGATGTCGGTATTGTTGGTGAGCACTGGCAACATTAAGCCACCGTGCGACACGTGGCTCGTAGCCATGTTGGCTTGCTTCTTATCGTAGGTTGGCGCGACCCACCAGTGTGCAGCCACCAACGCGGCTTCATCGAACAGGGTGCTGGTGTCATTGTCTTGCGGCTTAGATGCAGGCAACACAAAAAAGTGAACCTTGGTGTCTTTGTCAATTGCATGCTCGCCAAGTGAAATGCCAGACCCATTGTTCTTCGCACTTATGTTGATGAATGGAACCACTGGGACCAAAGTAAGCTGGCCCTGCTTGATGGCGCTAGTAGTCCACACCCCGTCTGGCTTCCGCCAGAACGCCAGCTTATGCTTGCCCACGTGCTTGGCATCCAGCTCAAGGAGAGCTCGGTACAACGCAGCCTTCTGCTTGTCGATGTACAGCTGTTGCGGGCGCTGCTGATCACCATCCATCTGTTTTGACAGCACAGCCTTAGATATTGACCACTTCTGAAGAAGATCCTCAAATGTAATCTCAGCCGTATGTGGCTCTCGGCTCGGGTCGTGGTTAACAGCTTCGCGAAGCTTGACAGTCTGACCGACGCTGAAGATAGTATAAAGCATCTGGACTGCAACGTCCTTCTGGACTACAAAGCACCCCACCGAATACCCAGCCTTCTTGGCAATCCATGTCGGGTCCTTATGGTCGCTGAGCGTCGCCGTGCTGGATGCGCTCGGCTTCGCTTTGGCAGCGGCTGCAGCGCCGCTCGAGACCGCGTGTTTAGACCACTCGTCGAACGTTACCCTGTGACCCTTGAGGTCGCTGAGGCTGGTCAGAAATGAATTGCATATGTCGCCCCATTTAAAATCCTTGCCCTCCCGACCCATCTTCTCCTTACCTGTGAGCTTCAACGCAATCCTCACGAATAGCTGACCTAATGGCTGCAACGCCGCATCGATGCCATCAAGCCCCCTTGCGATATCCATGGCTTCGCCAAGAATGCTTTCAGCAGTAATTGCTTCAGCCATCTTAGGCTTGCTAGCAACCTTTGTGACATCATTCTTCACAAGCAAGCGCGCCACGCCGTCCTCAACCTTGTCACCCGTGAGGTTTGCAATTGCAAGTGCCACCCGAATCAAAGGATACATGTTGGTTTTCGATGCGAAAGCTGTGTTCGTAATCGATTCCCAGAAAGCTTGCCCCAACGTAGTGTTGCAACCAAATTGCTTTGCAACCGAGTCCATGAACGACACGAGAGGAGCGCCATCGCCACCTCCGAAATTCTCGACAAACTCAAGCAATGTCTTGCTGTACTTCGCGCTCGGTACGTTGAGCGAAACTACGTTCTCGATAGCCATGGCTTTCCAATCCGCAAGCTGGCGCATTCCTGGGTCGTTGGCAATCGCCGCCAACGTCATGCAGGTCTCCAGCTCCCCGACCTCCGTGCCGATGTGGTTCTGAGTGTTTAAAGCCTTCTGGGCTACTGAGGCGAAGCCTGGGAACAGCTCGTCAATGATACTTGGGACCACCTCCCACGCCCAGCCTTTCTCAATCATGGCTTTGAATTGTACATTCTGGGACAACTTCTGCACGTCAATCGTATCTGAATCAGCCGTCTGCAATGACTTCTCCGACGTCCTGCCCTGCACCCCTGCCAACTTGCAGAAAGCCGTGGTGTGTCCACACCCGACTGTAACGTACCGCTCGGAGCCATTAACTGGCGCTAGAAGCCCATCGGCTCTGTCCACCAGCGCCTTGTTCTTAGCAACGTGCTGCCAACGGATGGGGGAGTTGACTCCAAGCTCGATGCAAACGGCATTTGATAGCTGGCGCATGTCGGCACCAGCTGCATGAATCCGAGCTGCATTGCGATGCACATTGTGCGGGCTCAGAAGAAGCCCTCCACGGTTTGCACTGTGCGCGAGAAAAAATTTCGGCTCGATGCTGTTCATTGTGTACGCCAACTTGTGTGCCCGAAGGCAGGTCATCAGCATATCCATATGCTCGTTCGCCTTCATTTTTTTCAAATTCAGAATCTTCTGGAACTCCGTTTTGAAAGCTTCGGTAAGCTGAGACATAGCTGAAGAAAGCTGCTGGAAGCTATAGCGAATGCTTTAAGCCGCAAATCCTGCAACTACGGATGGCAAAATGCAACTGCAAAATCACAAAATATATCTCGAAACCGTCGTGTCCGATGCTCATACCTCTCATCCACAGTTCAATGTTGAACATCTGCTCTGCATGCTGATGTTGAGTTCGCTGAGCTATCTCTAGGTAAAAATCACCGAGTTTTTCAGAGCCAGGTCGCCTACAAATGGGTTCGGACATGTTCTTTGGATTCCCAGCATGAGCTGAGTTAGCAAAGGGAACATATGTTTGGTTAGCAACGGAAGATATGTTTGGTTCGAAAAAAATCAACGTTTGGTTTGCATCGGGAGCTATGTTGAACCGTGGAGATCTGCTTGTGTTGGGCCTCTGAGAAAAACGAGATCAACATTTTTCTGAAAAAGTTTTTCATGTTATAACTATTATGAGCATCATGTTATCCTATTCGAACACTTATGTTACCTTAACATAATGTGTTTGAACTTCAAATTTTGGAAAAAAAAAACTATGTTAAACTAACATAAAAAGACATGTTAACATGAGATAAATGAGTTATCAAAGTTATCACAGTTATCCAACATAAACCATAAACTGTTTAGCAACATGTAAACCTTTTATACAGTTTATGTTGAACTACTAAAAGCCACGCTGGCTTTAGCTAAGTATGATAAACAAGCTTACTAGCTACAGCAGCTTGCTGCTGCTTTGTGAAAGGGTTGTATGGACGTTGTACCAACCTTAGCAACTCGCTATAAAGCTCATAAGCTTTAACAAAGCCGACGTTCATCTCAGTATGATGCAGCGTCCACCGCTCGCCAAAGCGTCGAGCAGTGGCAGCGGACCGGCTCCCTCCGGCGGCCTCCGGCGCGGCCCCGGGGCCTCGACGCGTTTCGAGATGGCTCAAGAGCGTTCCGAGCCGCCCCCGGATGCCCCCAAGAGGGCCCGAAGACGGCAGAAAGACGGTCCAAGAGGGCCTCCGAGACTGGCCTCGAGCGCTCGAAGACGCCCAAGACAGCCGCTCGACGGCCCAAGAGGCCCCCCCAAATGCTCCAAGTGGGCTCCAGAGGAAGCTCCAGGAGTTCCGGAACAAGAAAAATCGTCGCAGTCCCTGGGGAAACATACATTTCGGGAGTTCCCGTGAGTTCCCGTGCTTTTCGTCTTCGACGTGTCCGAGACGGCCACACAGGCCTTCAAGATCGTCCCAAGACGCCTCAGGAGGCTGCCCGGAGGGCCCCAAAACGGCTCAAGACTGCGCCAGGACGGCTCCTCAGGCGCCCATGGCGGCCCCAAGAGGGGGCCTGGACAGGGTGGGAGCGCTCCCGAGGGGCCCCAGGAGTGGGCCAGGAGGACCTCAAGAGGGCCCCGACAAGGCCACGTGACGGATGTACTTGAGTGCCCCTCTCGCAAGCCCAAGAAGCATGTCAAGTACATGCGGTTGGGGGCTCTCTTGGGTCCCCTGGGGGGCGCTCTGCTGCCCTCTTGAGGCCTCCTGGCCCCTCCAAGACCGGGCCGCGTGCATTCTGCCACAGAAAGGCCTCGCGTGGCAAAATGGTGGGCCTGCGCCCAGCGGCGTCCTGGGGCCCTCGTGGAGCCCTCTCGGAGCCCTCTTCGTGCCCTCTGGCACTACCCACCCATGGTTCGGCAACCCCCCTAGCCGGTGGCCGCAAGCACTGGTACAAACGGCGTTGGCTGAGTTTCGAAAGTGGCTGTATCGTTTCGAAAGTGGCTGTTACTTACACTGCAGGCACAAAGCCCGGGAAAACGCCCCCAGGCGCCTCCTGCGAGCTCGAGGACGAAATTCAACGCGCCCTCGTCGCCCGAGGACGGGATTCCGCGCGACCGTGCCGTGTTAAATTTTGTCCGTGCCCCTTAGGGGCCGAGCGCTGAGGCCCCGGCCCTGGCGCGGACAATATTTAACACGATGCCCAGGCGTTGAATCTTGTCCCCTGGTACAGACGGACGCACCGAGTCGCCCGAATTTTTTCGGAATCCGAGGGCCCCAGCGACAGTCCGAAGACGCCCAAACCATGCACCTCCCTGCAGTTTCTTCTCAGACTTCACACTTCCAGCTTTTTTCAAGCTCCGGCCGCCGACGATGCCCGCAGGGAGCCCTTGAATGGCTCCAGACGGCCCCAGAAACCCTCAAGGATAGCCCCAAGACGCCCCAGGAGCTTCCCGAGGCCGCCTACGACGGCTCCGACCCGGGCCCATGGAGGCCCACCAAGGCTACCACAGTGCGCGGCATGACCGCCCGAGGGGTCCGAGGAAGAAATTTGACGCGGGTCTGGGCCCGAGGACGAGACTTAACGTGAGGGTTCTGTGCCCCCCTTGGTCTGAGGACAAAATTTCACGCGAGGGTGGCGTGTTAAATTTTGTCGGCGGTTCCTGGGGTCCATTGCTGATGCCTCCGGCCTGCCGCGGACAGATTTAAATCACTGCCCAGGCGTTTAATTTTATCCTCAAGCTCTCCACGACTCCAGGAGCGTCTCGGCGCAGGAGGACTGGAGATGCGCTTTTCGGAACTATCCCCCCCCCCCTCCCTGGCTGAAACACAACGCAGTCCACGGGTCAGCCCATAGATGCCGGCCCCCAGGGGCGGGGCGACCGCCGAGATTGAGGCCCTGCACGCGGAGCCCGAGACCACCGGCAACCTCGGGAACAGCTCCGAGGCTCTCCGCCGACGCCGCGGCCATCGCGGCAGCGACGCTGGCAGACCAGGCGACGACGGCGGCGACAGCGGCGAGGGCGGCGACAGACTTCCTCCTCCTTGACCGAGTGGAGCCAGGCCGGGGGCTTCGCCCCGCTTGCACGGTGGCGCCTAACGGTTGCAGTGGGAAGCCAACGTGGTGCCTAACATAATTGACTTAGGAAAACGTATATTTTCAGCATGCCCGCCTTGCTCCTCAGCGGCCCAGGACACGCCAAGAGGCCTCCCAAATCGCCCGAAGAAGACTCCAGCCGCCCCTAAGAGGGCTCCAAGACGGCCCATAAGAGCCCCAATACGACGCCAGAGAGCCCTGAAACGGCCTCACAGAACCCCAAGACGGCCCCAAGAGAGCTCTGAGGGGGCCCCAAGAGGCTCCCAAGACGGCCTCAGGCAGCCTCAAGAGAGCTCCAAGACGGTCCAAGGCCTCCCAGACGCTCCGTGACGGCCCAGAATGGCCCCAAAACGTTCCAAAACGCTCCCAGAGCAGCCCAAAAAAACTTCAGAATGGCCCGAAAAAGACCCCCACAAGGGCCACCAAGCAGGCCCAGAGACGCCCATTAAAAGAGCCATCGGTGAAGTACAAAGCTCTTCTCACCAAAGCTCCCAAGAGCGAGCAGTAGCGTAGAGAGCTCTCCCAAGCGGTGACGTGACCAGCCCTTGACACAGGGGCTCTCCAAAGCGAAGGAGCTCCGAGAAGCTCCCAAACTATCCCTTGGAGAAGGCAGCGCCCGCCTTCAGGTTCCTACACGACAAGCGAAAACAAGTTTCCAGAGCCTGCGAGGCGCACCAGGGGGACCTGAAGGTCGTGGGCGAAGTCCACGGGGTCGCCCTAGCCCTAGTCATCTGTACTACAATGCCGGGCGAAGCGCTTGCGAGAAGGTCAAGCGGTGGCGCCGTGGGTCGCCCAGAGAGCTCGCGGGCCGCCCGGAGAGCCTCCGGGCCGCTGCACGACGGGCCCGGGAGGCCCCGGACTGATCCAGGATTCCCAGATCGCCCCAAGACGGCCTCAGGAGGTCCCGAAGACGGCCCAAGACGGTCCAGGAGTGCATCCGAGACGCTTAAGATGGCTTTAAGGCGCCTTCAAGACGGCCCGAGACGCCTCCACGAGGCGCTCGAAGTGCGCCTCCAAGAGGGGCCGCAGAAGCCCAAACCGCTGATTTTCTTATTTTTCTTCCATGTTTCTGGCCTTCTCGCTTTTCTGGCTTTCCGACGCTCCACGGCCGCTCAAGAGGCCCCCAAGACCGTTCCAAGAAGGCCCAAGAGGCCTTCAAGACGGCCCCAAGACGGCCTAAGAGGGCCCCAAGACGGCCCAAGAGTCGCCCAAGACGGCCCAAGAAGGCCCCAAGAGAGGCCCAAGACAGGGACCCGGAACCGAAAAATCGAGGCCTACACCCCAAGAGGCCCCAAGGAAACGCCAAGACGCCCCAAAGAAACGCCAGGACGCTCCCAGGACATCCCCAGGAGGCCCCAGGACGCCCCAAAGAGGCTCCAAGAGGCCCCGCAGAGGCCGCCAAGCGCCCCAAAAGGCCCCCAAGAGGCCCCAAAAGAGGGCCCAAGAGGCCCCAAGACGCCCCCAAACTGCTACCAAGAAGCCCCCAAACTGTCTCCCAGAGGCTCCCGAGAGGCCAACCACGAGATCTGAACCAACATCCACGAGATCTCTTACTCATTTCCCAGGCCCGCGGCGAGATTGCCCGCAGGCTACTACAGCCGGTTCGGGGGCCCTACGTATACCAGCACCCGCACCCTTGGCTGCATCGGGGGCCTCACCGCTGCTCTCTCGGTTCTGCTGGCTTCGACCTGCCAGAGCTCTGAGCCGCTCCCCGACGGCCCCAGGACGCCCCTGGAGCGCTCCCCGAGGGCTCCCGGACCCCCACATCGCTCCAAGACGGCCCCAAAGACGCCCAAGAGAGCCGAAGTCGATCCGGCCAGAGCCCCACGACGGCCGCTCACGGGAGCCCAACGCCAGGTCCGAGACGGCCTGACACCCTCAAGATTGCCCCAAGCGGCGCCCGAAGGGCCCAAGAGGGCTATCGTAACCGATTAAGGCCGGGCGTGGAGATCTCAAAAAGCATCGGGTTTTCGCTAATCGCGCCCGGCCTCGCCGCAATTAGCGAAAATCCGAAGGTTCTGGCCATTCCACTGCGCCAGGATTGGCCCCCACACGTACCCCAAGGCCCAAGGCCTTGGACACCGCCCAAGACGATCTGAGTTTCCTGAGGTTTCGGCTCCCCGGGGCCCTGCATCGACCCCTCGCCCATTCAGGGTTCCGGTCAGGACGACAACCTAGCCCAAGTGGGCTAACACCTGGAGTGTTCGAGCACGGGTTCTCTTCACGCTCTTAGATTCTGTCCATCGACGAGTTGTCGGGTTCCCCGGATGAATTATCCAGTTTCGCCCGCCCAGGGCCTCGCCCAGGCTTCGGCGACACGTGCGAGTTCGGGACCAACGCCTGGACCTGCGGGCCGTGGATTTTCCACGGGTTCACACTAGTCTCTACTACATTGCAGGGCCCAGTGCGTGCCAGAAGGGCGCAGGCTCCAATGAGTCAAAACCGCCCCGGGCTGGCCCCGGGCCGCCCAGGGCCACCCAGGCAGGCTCCAGGACATGTCGAGAGGGCCCCCAGAAGCCCCCAAGACGGCCCCGGAGAGCCCCGGCACGCTTAAAGATGGGCCCCAGACGCCCGAGATTCGCCCCAGACGGCCCAAGAGGCGTCCAAGACGCCCGAAGAGGCCCCCAAGAGGCCTCGCAAGAGGGCCCCGAGCGACAGAAATCGTCGATTTCTATTATGTTTTTCTATGTTTTCGGCCCCCTCGCCTCTTCGGCTTCCCGACGCTCCAAGACGGCCCAAGAAGTCCCCCCGACCGCTCCAAGACGGCCGAAGAGGACCCCAAGAGAGCCCCAAGACGGGCCAGGAGGGCCCCAAGACGGTCCCAAGACGCCCCAGGACGGCCCCAGGACGGCCCAGGAGGCGCCCAAGACGGCCCAAGAGGCACCCAAGACGGCCCCAGGAGCGGCCCAAGACGGCCCAAGACAGCCCAAGAGGCGCCGAGGCGGGCCTCAGACGGCCCCAAGACGGCCCAAGAGGCACCCAAGACGGCCCGAGAGGGCCCTAAGAGCCCCCCCGGGAGGCCCAAAAGAAGGCCGAAGAGGCTCCGAAACGGCCCCCACGAAGCCTTCAGTGCCTTCAGAATTCCCTCCAGGAGCGGGGGAGCGGACGAGAGGCGACAGGCATATCGCAGGCAACAACGCCCCAAGAGATCCCCAAACGGCCCCCACGAAGCCCTAAGTGGCCTCAGAATTGCTTCCAGGAGGGGGGGAGCCCGACGCCATCATGATTGCCTTTCGGCCCTGCAGCCGCACCCCCCCGCGCTTGCCCAGAGACCCCTCGCCACGTCGAGCTGATGTCGTGGACGGAGTCCACAGGTCTGCCCTAGTCTCTACTACATTGCAGGGCCCAGTGCGTGCCAGAAGGGCGCAGGCCCCAATGCACCGAAACCGCCCCGGGCTGGCCCCGGGCCGCCCCGGGCCGCCCAGGCAGGCTCCAGGACATGTCGAGAGGGCCCCCAGAAGCCCCCAAGACGGCCCCGGAGAGCCCCGGCACGCTTAAAGATGGGCCCAAGACGCCCGAGATTCGCCCCAGACGGCCCAAGAGGCGTCCAAGACGCCCGAAGAGGCCTCCCAAGAGGCCTCCCAAGGGGGCCCCGAGCGACAGATATCGTCGATTTCTACTGTGTTTTTCGATGTTTTCGCCCTCCTCGCCTCTTCGGCTTCCCGACGCTCCAAGACGGCCCAAGAAGTCCCCCCGAACGCTCCAAGACGGCCGAAGAGGACCCCAAGAGAGCCCCAAGACGGGCCAGGAGGGCCCCCAGACGGTGCCCAGACGCCCCAGGACGGCCCCCGGACGGCCCAGGAGGCGCCCAAGACGGCCCAAGAGGCACCCAAGACGGCCCCAGGAGCTGCCCAAGACGGCCCAAGACAGTCCAAGAGGCGCCGAGGCGGGCCTCAGACGGCCCCAAGACGGCCCAAGAGGCACCCAAGACGGCCCGAGAGGGCCCTAAGAGCCCCCCCGGGAGGCCCAAAAGAAGGCCGAAGAGGCTCCGAAACGGCCCCCACGAAGCCTTCAGTGGCTTCAGAATTCCCTCCAGGAGCGGGGGAGCGGACGAGAGGCGACAGGCATATCGCAGGCAAAAACGCCCCAAGAGATCCCCAAACGGCCCCCACGAAGCCCTAAGTGGCTTCAGAATTGCTTCCAGGAGGGGGGGAGCGGACGAGAGGCGACCGGCATATCGAAGGCACAAAAGAACAATGTTGGACGCTGAGAGGGCCTTCGGTGTTTCTCTGTTGGGGGTCGTCGTCGTGGGATCGACGATTGCCGACCGAGGGCATGGAGAATCCAGCGAAAGAGGAGAAGAAGGTGGAAGAGGAGGAGGAGGAGGAGGAGGCGGAGGAGGAGGAGGAGGGGGAGGAAGCAGCAGGACCTCCGAAGCTGGAGCCCGACGCTATCATGATTGCCTTTCGGCCCTGCAGCCGCACCCCCTCGCGCTTGCCCAGAGACCCCTCGCCACGTCGAGCTGATGTCGTGGACGGAGTCCACAGGTCTGCCCTAGTCAGCTACAACTCTGATCAGCGCGTGCGAGAGGGCGAGCAGTGGCAGCCTGCGCTGACGCTGCTGAGCGAGATGCGGGAAGTAAAGCTGGAGCCCGACGCCATCAGCTACAACGCTGGGATCAGCGCGTGCGAGAAGGGCGAGCAGTGGCAGCCTGCGCTGGCGCTGCTGAGCGAGATGTCGGAGGCGAAGCTGGAGCCCACCGTCATCAGCTACAGCGCTGGCATCAGCGCGTGCGAGAAGGGCAAGCAGTGGGAGTGGGCGCTAGCGCTGCTAAGCAAGGTGTGGGAGACGAAGCTGGAGCCCGACGCAACCTGTTACAGCGCTGGGATCAGCGCATGCGAGAGGGGCGAACAGTGGCAGCGGGCGCTGGCGCTGCTGAGCGAAATGTGTGAGGCGAAGCTGGAGCCCGACGTCATCTGTACTACAATTCTGGTCGCGGCGCGTGCGAAAGGAAAATCTGCGGCAGCGCCCGGGGCCGCCCAGAGAGCCCGCGGGCCGCCTGGAGAGCCTCTGGGGCGCTCCTCGACGGCCCCTGGAGCGCTCGCCGACAGCTCCAGGACCCCCAGATCGCCCCAAGACGGCCTCACAGACGCCCACGAGGGCCGAAGCCGACCCGACCGGAGCCTCCTGACGGCCCCCAAAAGCTTCCGAGACGGCACCCGAGGACCGCCTGGACGGCGCCGAGGGGCAACACTTGTGTGCGTGTTCCGAAGTTCTCGAGGGCTTCCTTGTTCCTGCCATGCGGGCCCACAGCGGCCCAGGAGGGCCCGGGAGGCTTCCCACGTCGCCCCTGCACGGTCCAAGAGTGCCCCAGGAGGGCCCCCAGGCCCTGCCCGACCAGGCCCAGAGCGACCTCCAGAACGGCCCGAGACCCCCAAGAGGGCCCCAAGACGCCCAGAGAAGGACCCAAGATGCACCACCAAGAGGGCCCAAAACGACCTCAAAGACGGCCCGAGACCCCCAAGATGGCCCCAAGACCTCCCTGCGCGGCTCCCAACCGAGGCCCGCAAACGTGCCCCCCTCACCCTGACTGTGCCTGAAAGCCCGTTTGTTTCTGCTGATCGCGCCTCGGCCCGGCGCGACTAGCAAAAAAACAATATCTTTTCTCGCTTGCAGTTCAGTGCCCCCGGAGCTCCCAGACTGCTTTCCGCGGTGGCCCCCCAGACGTGGCCCCTTAAACGTCGGCCCCACACGTGGCCCCCAAACGGGACCCCCAAAGGCGGCCCCCACACAAAGCCTCCGAAGGTCGCCCCATACCGCCCCAGCAAGCGTGGCCCCCGAACGTCACCCCCCCCACACACACAGCCCCCAACCATTGCCCTCAAACGTGCCCGTCACACGTGCCTCCGAAGGTCGCCCCTGCCGCCCCAGGGACGCCCGAGCTGTTCAGCTTCGACGAGCTGGTCACCTACGGTGTGCGAGTCCCAGGTTCAGCACGCCGTGGATTTAACCCACGGGTTCACACTAGTCATCTACAGCGCTGGGATGAACGCGTGCGAGAAGGGCGAGCAGTGGCAGCCTGCTCTGGCGCTGCTGAGCGAGATGCGGCAAGCGAAGCTGGAGCCCAACGTCATCTGCTACAGCGCTGCGACCAGCGCGTGCGAGAAGGGCGAGCAGTGGCAGCGGGCGCTGGCGCTGCTGAGCGAGATGTGGGAAGTAAAGCTGGAGCCCGACGTCATCTCTCCCACATGGCCAGAAGGAGCGCGTGCGGGAAGGGAGCATTCTCAAGTGGACCAAGTCGGCCTCGCCAGGCCCTTTGGCACGCCCTGGGCGCGCCCCGCCGCCGGGCGGCTCCAGCGCGCGTCAGGTGGGCCGCAGACGTCCTCGAGACGGTTTCGGGACGTTCCGATGTGTTTCCAGGCGGCCCAAGAGGCCTCCAAGCCCCTCCAAGAGACGTCCAAGAGGGCTCCCAGGAGCAAAAATCGTCCCAATCCTTCGGGGAAGCGCAGTTTTTACATATTCGCTTTCCTCGGGTGCACCGCGCCCACGACGGCCATTCAGGCCCCCAAGATCGGCCCAAGACGCCCCAAGAGGGCCTCCAGGGGGCCCCAGGACGGTCCAAGGCGGCCCCAGGACAGCCCAAGAGGCGCCCAGGACAGCCCAAGTGGGCTCGAAGAGCGGTCCAAGACGTGCCCGAGACAGCCCTAGAGGCGCTCAAGTACGCCCAAAACAGCCCAAGACGGCCCAAGCGGCGCCTAAGACGGCCCTAAGAGGCCCCCAAGACGTCCAAAGGATGGTTCAATGTGCCTTCCAGCGGCCCCCAAGAGGCCCCACGAGGCTTCCAAACTGCCTCCAAGAGCGGAGAGGCGGACGAGAGGCGTGAGGCCACTCGCAGGTTCTCGAGGAGCACTCCATGCACCACAGACGGTGCAAGACGGACCCAGGATAGCGCCAAGACGGCCCCACGAGGGCCCCAGGATGGCACAACACGGCGCCAGGATGGCACAAGACGGCGCCACGATGGTCCAAAACGGCCAAGATGCTCCCAAGACGGCCCCAGCTGCAGGCTCCCCTCCCTGGGGGGTGGAGGCAGTTATTCACTTCAGACTTTCATTTAACCTCATGCCCGTGAGAATAAACACTAGGGGATAATAAAGTTCGGGGTTCAGGGAGAGATAATAAAAGTAGCCCAGCAGACCTCTGCATAATCTCGAAGTAAGAGATGATCAAGAGGAGACCAAGCCGAGCACGTTTTGAGACATCCTTGGCGTTTAGTTTTCATAGAAATATCCTCAACAATGGCTTATCTCTCATGAAAATTGTTGTTTGTAAGTGCTCGTGTAGGGTAGCTCATGTGCCTCAATTTCCATGGATAATCAACCCCAGAGATAAGCAAGTTCAGGCGAGCGTGGGGACAGAGAGAAATATAAAAGAAGAATAATACAGTAGAAGAATAATAAGAAAGAAGAAGCAGAGGAGAATAAGAAGAGGACGAAGAAAGGAAAAATCCAAAGTTCCAAATCTATCAGTTTTAATTTACAAACGCTTTATGAAAATTGTTTTTTTTAAGTGCTCGTGTAGGGTATGTGCTTCATTTTCCATGGATAATCAACCCCAGGGATAAAAAAGTTCAGGCGAGCGTGAGGACATATAGAAATATAAAAGAAGAAGAGGAAAGTAGAATAATAATAAGAACATTGCTCGTTTCGTTTGAGTCTGCCTCCCAAAATTATTGGTTTCGCTTGACACATCCTGAAAAAGTGTGATCGCTTCGCTTGATGTTGCTATATCAACATCGCTTGATGTTGCTATCTCAACATAGCGTTTCGAGGTGATAATGAAGTTCGGCCTCAGCGCTCGCCGCCCAATTTGAATTTTGTATAGGGCGACGATAATCAACTCTAAACACTGAAGGGGGGGGGGGGTCCCTTTATTATCATCGGCATGCGGTTAAGGTGTAAATGCCTCGACCCTGAAGGGCGGGGAGGCAGCTGCAGGCTCCGCCCCCTGGGGGGTGGAGGTAAGTATTCCTTTCAGAATACATACCTCGACCCCGGGGGCGGGGGGGGGCCGGACCAGTCAGGACGGAGGATAGCTGCTCAAGGAGGCCCTAAGATGGCCCCAGACGGTTCCAGACGGCCCCAGGATGGCCCAACACGGCGGCGCCAAGTTGGTCCAAAGCGGGCCAGGCTTCTCCCAAGACGGCCCCAGCTGCGGGCTCCCCCCACACACAGACTCCGATGTCTGAGGGCGGCGAGGGCGCCGACTGACCTTCGACGGCGCGCCCCGCGCAGGCGCCGGGCGCAGCTTGAACCCAGCCGCCGCAGCCCACCGGATAGCGCGCCAAGAGCGCGGACCAGGGCACCATGCAGGGGAAACTTGACCAGGATTAAAAATTACACCACAGAAAAGCCCCAATCAGTGGATGGTTTTCGCTGAGGAGATCGACCGGGAACCTGGGAGCCCGGGAACCCAGAACCCACCGAAATCGGCCCTGAACCAATAACCGGGAACCCGGGAACCCGGAACCGAGAACCCGGGAACCCAATCTGCTACCAAAATCGACGGGAAATTTTCGCCAAATCTTTCAATTTCCGGTAGGACCTCTTCAGTGCAAGCACTGATTGGGGAAAGCCATGGGGCTAGGGCCTCAGGCCCCGCCAGGCGGGCCGAGGACTTGACGGCCCCAAGACGACCCATGACGGCCCCAGGACGGCTCCTGAGTCGCCCAGGACGGCCCCAGATGCATCCAGGACAGCTCCAAGAGCGGCCCACGACGGCCCAAGACAGCCCCAAGACGGCCCCAAGACCGCCCCCGAGGCGCCCAAGAAGAGGCCCCAGACGGCGGCTCAAGGGCCACCCGAGGCAGCTCGAGAGAGCCCCAAGTGGGACCGAGAAGGCCGCGTGACGGCCCCAAGATGGTCCACGACGGGCCAAGAGGCTCCCAAGACGGCCCCACCCGCGGGTTTCATGCCCCCCAGGGGGAGCACGCTCCCAAACCTGCCTCCTGGCTTCACTCCCACATCCGCACCATGGCGGGCAGATTCCGCGGCGGGCAGGCCGCGGGTCGGCCCCGGTCTCTCCTACATGGCCAGTGGAAGCGCGCGCGAGAATCTCTCCGGGCCTCAAGTGGACAAAATCGCCCCTTTACGGCTCCTACATGCTCCTACATGCTCCAGTCTCTCCTACATGCTCCTACATCGCCCAAGTCTCTCCCCCAGTCTCTCCTACATGCTCCTACATCTCCCCTACGGGTCAGCCCCAGTCTCTCCTACATGCTCCTACATCGCCCCTTTACGGCGCCACCACGGGGTCGAATCGCTCAGGCCGGTCCCAGAATCGCTCCAGATGGGTTCCCAGACCGTCCAAGAGCGCTCCAAGACGGCCTCAGTGGGCCCCGAGACGGCCCACGAGGGCCCGAAGCCTTCCAGGGGGGGGCTCTACGACGGTCCAAGAGGCCGCAAAGATGCCCCAAGAGGGCCCCGAGCGCACGCCAAAGAGGCACAAATCGTCAAATTCCCATGGGAGCGTAAATTTTCAGCATGCCCGCCTTGTGTGCGCCTCAGCAGCCCAGGACACGCCAAGAGGCCTTCCAAATCGCCCCAAGAAGACGCCAGCGGCACCTCAGAGGGCTCCAAGACGGCCCACAAGAGCCCCAAGACGACGCCAGAGAGCCTTGAAACGGCCTCACAGAACCCCAAAACGGCCCCAAGAGAGCTCCGAGGGGGCCCCAAGAGGCTCCCAAGACGGCCTCAGGCAGCCTCAAGAGAGCTCCGAGACGGTCCAGGGCCTCCCGGACGCCCCGTGACGGCCCAAAATGGCCCCAAAACGTCCAAAACGCTCCCAGAGCAGCCCAAACAATGGCCCGAAAAACATCCCCACAAGGACCACCAAGCAGGCCCAGAGGCGCTCATTAAAAGAGCTATCGGTGAAGTAGAAAGCTCTTCTCACCAAGGCTCCCAAGAGCGAGACGCAGCGTGGAGAGCTCTCCCAGGCACAGCTCCCAAGGGCGAGCGGTGACGTCGGGACACCCTTCCGACCTCTCACACAGGAGCACGCACGCACAGCACGCCAGCACAATAGATTTCCTGGGCCGTCCCCCGGAAGAGGCTCGGGGGGACAGCCCGGGAACGGCCCCAGAGGCGCCCAACAAAAAATTCAAGAGAAAAGGCCCCCAGGAGTCCGCAAGACGGCCCAAGAGGCCCCTAGGAGGCCGCAAGACAGCCAACGAGGCCCCAACAGGCCCCCAGGAGCACGAAAAGAAACCCCGAGAGGCCCACTGACCGTTCCCAAGGAGACGGCAGCGCCCGCCATCAGGCTTCGAAGAGGCAACCAGAAAAAAGTCACCAGAGCCCTTCGGGTTACTTTTTTCAAGGCCCCAGGTGCTTTCAAAATTGACAAGCGGCGAAACGTACACCGCAGACCCACCGAAGCCGTCTGTGACGCTCCGAAGGCTGTCTAGGCGGAGGTAGAGCGGAAGGCGGACGAAGAGAAGGAAGCGGTCCAAGAGGGCCTCCGAGACGGCCCAAGACCGCTCGAAGACGCTTCAGACGAGCCGCGGCAAACGAAATCATTGATTCTTCT
>CAUYUJ010019386.1:115306-137806 GCA_963575745.1 Prorocentrum cordatum | reverse complement strand
CAGGGCAGCCCGACAGATGTTTGTGGACAAAACGCTTTAGCAGCTCATTCCTCAAATCATTAGTGAAAGCGTCAGCAATTTGCGACGGTGGCCTTTCCGTCAAGAACCATTTGAATCCTGACTTGCTTACGAACCTAGCAGGCCCTTCCCATCGCCATCCACCGACTTCCAGCCAGAGAAGGAGGGCCGAGATAGGCCCACGGGTCCGACACAACCACGGCGTCCGCTCGGTAGTCCTAAAGACGGCGACTGCACTATTGAAACTTTTACTTAATTCACCTGGGGTCAGGGCGTCATGACGTCGGGCGCGGCCATGCTGAGAAGGTTCACTGGCATGCCACCATTCCCAAGCATAGCGTCTGAGAGCTCCAGCTGCGAGATACACCGGGTCCCCTTTGTTCCCAGCGAGGGCCCACATGAGGTCCATGTTGCAGCCTTTCTTGGATATGCCAGCCATGCGACCAGCAGCTCGACGGACATGAAGAATCTGAGTAGGTGTTACCCCTTGTATTTCCATGCCATATGATACTGTAGACAATACCCCTGCCTTGAAGAGCCTCGACTTGATTTTCTTGGGTACCTTGAGGGTGCCTAGCTTCGCGAGCCCATGGGGGGACTTCTCAACCTTCTTGAGCTTGATAGCCCTGGCAATGGGAATCATGCGATGCCTTCCTGCCGCGAATGGGACCCCAAGGTTGCCAGGGGCCCACGTGCACTTACCAGAGAGAGGCCCTAGAGACTCTTTGAGGTCCTTGAGAAGTCCACTACTATTGGCCGCCGCGTACATTGTCTTTTCAGCTATGTGGACCTTCATTTTCTGAGAGATATGATATGTCAAGGTCGTCGCAAGAGCTTTGAGGTTCGCAATGCGTGTAGTTGGACATTCATGCCACGAGTGAAGAGACATATCATCAACATGTAGCCCTTGCCCTGTGAATGGCACACCACGGCCTTGGCATGTGGTTGCATGCATGCAAGCCTTTGCCTCGTACGTGGCCGAGGTACTACCAGCGACAATCCTTGATGTCGGGGTTAGCCCTTGAGAGTAGGCCCCGTCAAGGAGAAGAAACCTCTGCCAGCGGTATGTCGATACCGTGTAGATTAAAACATGAAGCGGAAAGTCGCACGAGAGCTTTTATTGCCGCATAGAACTGGAGCAGATCCCACAGGAACGCGTCGTGCGACAAGTTGATACCAGTAGCCAGCTCTGACCTAACAGCCTGCCTCCAGACTGTGTCCAAACTACTGCCGCCCTGCCCCATGGAGAACTCAGGCCCCGCTCCTGAAGCATCTTCCCAAGATCTACAGGGTCCCCCATGAGTCTTGCCATGGGGCCTCTCAGACCCATTGTAGTGGCCAATCGGGCGCCTCTCCTTATCAGGTCTCCCCATTAAGAACACAACAAGTTGCTGCAGCTGCAGCTGGGGGGGGGGGGGGGGGGGGGGGGGCTCGGCCTACAACGTCCATAGGATGATAAAATACTGGGACCACTTCCAGATATTTCAATGATAACATCGAGAAGCGCCTGGGATGGACACCGCTGGGAGCGCAGGTATACTTAGCAAAACGCGAACTGCTATGCTGAAGCCTTGCTGCAGGAACTGGCGCAGGGACAGGTTATAATGATGGCTGGGGGCAGAAGCGGCTGTTGATCAACTCCAACATGCCAGGCCTTACTCCAAATATCAACTTGTTCACTGAGGCGGGCAGGAAGCGCGCTAGAAAAGTTTCCAGGTACTGGGCTGACCTCATCCAGCACTGGTTCTCCCGCCCTGAGATGCGAGAAAGCCTGCCTACCTTCATTGCTGACAGCTTCTCCACACCACTCCTTCCATGCCTCGCGGGCCCGGGATCGATCTTCGCGACGAGCTGTCTTCAGGGAAACAGCGGCGAAGCCCAGGAGATGGCCCAGAATCCCAAGGTGAACTGGTTGTGTCCCCGAAGTCAGCTTGTCAGCAGTGGATGCCAAGAGCGGGTGCCAAAACTCGTCCCCAGCTTGCCAGAAACGCCCGAACGGCCCTCCAGCTTGCCGCAGCTCGCCCCATTGCCGTACAAGACGGTCACGGTACGCCTTCTTGCCCTTGGGGTCCCCAACCAGCCTCCGAAGTTCCTTGCACCACAGGTAGACCCACTGGATGGCTCGCCCAGGGAGCGCACTCGTGGTGGATTTCGTGGCCAAGAGGGTCCTCACAGAGGTCGACTTGAACACCATCGGGGTCCCTCCGTGCAGCCCTCGGGCCCTTTGAATTGGGTAACGTTCTTAAGTTCCCCCCAGGCCCTAGACGCCCATGAAGAGTAGACTTCCCCTAGGACTTCAACCCCATTGCTGTCGGAGGTCTCCGTGTGCCATAAAGGAGGTCCCCTCTGAGTCCTTGAGGGGGCCCAAGTAGCTGTTGAGCTTATCTACGGGGTCCTGGTAGTTGGGCGGAGGAGGTACAGGGCCCATTCCACGCTCAGCTGGGATATGTTGATCACTACATGGTACGTGTATTTGTATATCATGGCACGCTTGCTTTTAAAAATTGGTGAGACAGGCCGATGGGGGCAGTACGGTCCACTCAGATCCGTCAGAAAAGCACCAGTGATGTGGTCTAAAGTCCCACTGATCACATAAAACATCAATAATAGAACTGCCTTCAGACCCAACGTACGTTGCATCAGCAGGTGCACGAATAACTCCCCCAGCCTTCGACAGAGGAGATCCCATGCAGAACTCGGATGGGGAGACATTGAAATCACCAGCAATGATGTACGGTAGTCCATGGTTGAAAATATCATTCCATGCTGAGTTCATCACAGATAAATTGACTCCTTTCATTCCTGTTGAGTCCTTGAGATACACAGAATACAAGGCAATCAGGCCAGAACCTCCACTACGCAGATAGCATCAAGCAGCACGTCCAGCATCTATGGTGGCATCTGATCCTGGTGGAATCCAAGCGTCCAGGTGATTCTTGCTAACAATCATGGTTCCACCACTCCCATTCCCAGCTTCAGTACGAATACACAAACATACATGCACTCGCCACTTAGCTCTCTGAAGGCGTGCCTTTGCCTTGGTAAACAGAGTGGAATTTATCCGATGTTCTTGAAGGAATATGATATCCGCATTGGTGTTCCTCATAAGGTCGTTGAAGCTAGTTCCTTTCCGAGCGGTAGTCTCCATGGCATTAGATACCTGTGACTCCTTTGTCCAACTTGTTCCATTGAACGTTAGAAGCTGTCGATCTGATCCATGTTTGCCTCGGCGACTCCTTGGCACTCTCTGTTGATCAGCACGTGCGCTCTGACTCCCCAGGTGGTCGGTGCCCTCAACCCCCGTCTGCCTTTCGGCCAGAGGCGAGCAGTGCGTGCCACCTGGGGTACTTTCCATGGATCCAACTACATGGCGACAAGTAGCTGAACCCACGCAATGTCCCGACGAGATATTTTCGACACCTGGTGCAGCAAAATGTGAGGAGGAGAGTGCTGGCGCCGAGCCAGCACATAATGACGAACCAGCCAGCCTGGATGACCCACCACTCGTGGCCACCAAACTCGGCGCAGAAGAACCAGCCGTGAAATCCACTGATCCACTCGTGGAAATCGAAGCCGTCAAGGATGCAGGAGAACAGTTGGTCACTGATGATCTGGGGGCAGTCGTAGTAGTCGAACTTCCGCCCAGGCTCCTGAGACGCTCTTCTGATTCAAGGCAATTGCCACCCAAAGCATTTGGGCTCAGAGGGTCTGCAATCGCCTGGGCTCGGGGCGACCCTGTACTCAGCCCACTTGGAGTAACCGTCGAGCTCCACGTCAAACTGGAAGGCGTAGCACTGCCACTTGCCATCGTGCCTGACGTCGACTCATAACTCTCGCAAGTATTCGCCTCATGGGTCATCGATGACAAGGGGAAAAGATTGCTTACCCAGCTGACCCATGGTGAACGAACTTGGTGGGAAAGACCTCCATCTGGTACGATAGGAGCCGATGCCACTTCAGCTAGGCTAAAGACTGTCCCGGTCACCTTCTGCCTCGCCGATGCCTTCCCAAGTAGCATGAGGGTGGGCAAACGCAAAGCGTGCCGTCGCTCCTGCATTCGGGCGTCCACCTGGTCCTGGGCTCCTGAAACAAGGCTTCTTTGCTGCAACCTTGAGCTCTTCGAACAACTCACGTATTTTCTCAGCATCCAAACCCGTGACTCCATCAACTGCATCTGCCATATCAGCTTCGCCGACCTCCATGATGACGGGGCCCGCCTGACAGGGCGGTGAAGTTGGGGCTGGAGAATGGGAAAATAGTGCATCGAACTGTCCACGTAGCGCAGCATACTTACTCTCAAGATCAGTACGAATTGCATCAGTTCCAACTCCAGCAAGCGCATTTCGAAATTCATCCAATTGTTTGCCAAAAGCTTCCATACTGGGCGGTACAGCTGCGGCAATTCTCTCGGCTGCCGCTTTCTTGTCGCGCTCCACGCCTCCAGCTCTGCAGCAATTTATCTGTCAATAGATAACTTCTTGGCCTCAAGTTCGTCGAGCTGCTCTTGAACACGAGTGGCTTGATCCCGTAAGCGCTCGATCTGTTCCTCACGCTGTCTCTGTGCCTGCTCAGCTTTCAGAGAACCTTAGAGGCAGGTGCTTGCAACAACCGACTCTGGCGGGCATCCCCATAGGCAGCAGACAGCACGGCCTTGGCACTGGCGGGAAGGATGTCTTTGAGCCGTCCGTTGTTGGCCATCTGCGCCAACCGATGGAGTTCGCCAAGAACATCACCTGCCTGAGGCTTGAGACTGGAATCTGGCGTCGACGGGCGACCCTCACCTCCTCCAGCTCCACCTCCTCCAACACCCCCAAGACCTGTGCCTTTCCATGCACGATTTGTTCCCCAACTGCTCCACCTTTGCCACTTGCTCCTCCTTGACCCCCGTCCACCTTTGCCGCCTGCAACGCTGCCACCAGCGCGCACCCGCGGGTCGCGAACCCACGCGGGGGGAGGAGGCGGAACAAAAGATAACTGAGGGAGATGACCTTTGCAGTGGTAGCAGAACGAGTAGTGGCTCGGGTTCTTCGCACACCCACATGATGGGCAAATGGCTCCAGTCGCCATCTTCCCATCTCGAGAACATTTCCCTGCCATGCCACGGGGAGAAAACACGGAATGCAGACTTCTGAGGCCTGCGCGCGCGGGCCTAGGCGACCCTGGCCAAACCGGGAAAACGGTGAACCCCTTGAGAGAGGTTGGGAAGTTCAGGAGCAGGCCCCTTGAGCCAAAATGGCTACGGAGGAACTCTGCCTCCTCCTCCTCCTCCTCCTCCCCCCCCTCCTCCTCCTCCTCCTCCTCCTCCACCTTCCCCTCCTCCTCCTCCTCCTCCTCGTCCTCCTCCTCCTCATCCTCCTCCTCCCCCTCCTCCTCCTCCTCCTCCTCCCCCCTTCTTCTCCTCCTCCCCCCTTCTCCTCCTCCTCCTCCTCCTCCTCCTCCTCCTCCTCCTCCTCCTGGGGAAAGCTGGGAAATGGCCAGGCAGTTTCGGGTCCCAGAGGCTGTTCGGTTCCAGGTCCTCGACATCGAGAGAAAAGCTGCGCTCATCAGAAAACGACTCATGATATCGACCCTCGAAGCTATCGAGGCCGACCGCCAGAGGCAGATTGAGAAAAGACGTTCTGACCGAGCTGCAGCTGCTGCTGCGCCTGCCGCCCCCCCCCCCCCTCCGCCGCCCCCCGCGCCCGCCGCCGTCGCCCTGTTCTCGCCCGAGCACCTGCTGGCGATCGACGGCCAGTCCTGCCAGAGGTGCCACAACAGCTGCACCAAGGCGGGCCGCACCCAGTGGCTAGGCACCGACTGTTGTCCTCTCGCGCCTGCTACAGGGGACTTCCTTCAGCCCCCCCCCCCCAGTCGTGTGCGCATCGGAGGTGGATGGGTTTTCCCAAATCATTGCATGAGGTTTCATGCCAAGATTAGAGTTTGGATTTGTGTCGCGTGCGGCAACTTTGGGCAGCAGCAACTGAGAGCCCTTAGTCTGCCGCGCGATCCCAGGTCTATAACCGAGAAGAGGAGAGAATACTTGAGCCGTGTGGAGCGATGTTTAGCTCCAAAGAAGAGTGGTCAGTCGATATTGCTACGCAATCGTTCCGAATCCGAATCCTCCTCCTCCTCCTCCTCCTCTTCCTCCCCCCTTCTCCTCCTCCTCCACCTCCTCCTCCTCCCCCTCGTCCTTGCCGCTTCTGCGCGTGGAGGAGGAGGAGGAGTTGGCGGAGAGGGGGGCGAGGCCAGGCAGCGCCCGCAAGTTCCACGAGTCAGCGAGGACAAGTCCACCCCGACCCCTTGGCATCGCTCGGACGCGTGCATGTTTCCTTCGGCGAGGACCATCGAGGAGCATCCTTGATCATTTGGCGAAACAACCACGCACGAGACCAAACAAACAAACACAGGGAATGGACGTCCGAGCGATGGCCAGACCCCCATGATCGGCGTTTACGAAACGGCTCCGTGCGTTTACGAAACAGCGCTTTCCTGTTCGATGCCTTCGTCGGGCGCGTCTACCAAGCGGTTGCGTCGTCGGGGTGCTTATCGTCGGGGTGGGTGTCCAGCCCTCTAGCGAGGGTGTCCAGCGAGAGGCCCGTGTGAGCAAGAGCCCACCCTCCTTCCGCGCACGCAGTGCACGCACAAACACATGCCACACCCCTGCGCTCACCAGCCCAGCGAGAGGTCTCCAGCGAGAGCCCCCTCCTGGCAAAGGAGCTGCCATCAAAGTTTGCAGCTGCTGCGTGTTCCAGGCTTCCGATACCTCGGCCCGCGGAAGTTGTCAGCGCCGTCCCGTTCCAGATTCTTGGGCCTGCGCCACACCGCCGACTCATTGGAGGACGGGCGGTCGTTGCATGCCACTTGGTGCGGGCACGCCGGGGCCCCCAGAGGACCAGATGCGCTGCGCTTGCCAGCGGGCTGCGCGACTCGGGCGTCGGCCTCCCCGCGCCCCCCGCAGGCCGCACACCACGGGGCTGCTGCCCTGGGTCGCTCTCGCGCGTGGCCCGTCGGGGCTCCGGCAGAGCGTTGGGCCCATCGCTGAGCCGCCGATGGCGGGCGGGCGCCCCTGGTGCGAGGCAGGCGCAGCTGCTGGGCGGGCTCGCGCCGTCTCCGCCGGCGTCGTCGTCCGCCTCCGGCAGGAGCCATCTTGATCCTGCCGATTCGGACCGATTCGGTATCGGAGATTCCGACTTCGGTTCAATTCGATTCTGGATCACAATTCCCGCTGGGAGATCTTCGTGCGTGCCTCGGCTTGAGCTTGCGGACGTCGATGCCGATGCCTTCCGATCTGCTTGCCGATTCCTGCCGATTCGATGTATTTCGACGGCCTACTCGATCTCCCGATCCTGCCTCTGGGCGCCCTTAAACGCAGATCGAGTCGTTGCTCGAGGCGCTCGGCGGCAGCGAAGGGCAATGGGAAAGTGCGTAAAGAGTGGCAGCGCGGAAGATGAATTCATCATTCACCATTGCCCGGGGGATCGGTCTTCGAGGACTTCGCCAGCCGGTGGAACTTTTCACACGGGCCCTGGGGCCAGCGCGCGCTGGGGTCCCATGGCGTCGGCTCCCCAAGCGGTGGATGTGGACATGTACCCGCCTCGCATGAGGCTGAAGGACAGCGGGAGAAGAAGCAGGCATATGGAGACGACCATGAGTATGGCACGGAAGAGGAGGAGGAGGAGGAGGAGGAGGAGGAGGAGGAGGCGGAGGAGGAGGAGGACGTGCAGGAGGAGGAGGAAAATAAGGAAGAGGAGGAGGAACATGAGGAGGAGGAGGAGGAGGAGGAGGAGGAGGAGGATAATGAACATGAGGAGGAGGAGGAGGATGAGGAGGAGGAGGAGGAGGAGGAGGAGGTGGTGGAGGTTGGCCGAGCTCGTCGGACGTCGGCCTGCGCGCTGCGCTCGTGGCCTCTTGCTGCGCTCCCCGAGGAGGAGAAGTGCGTCAGGGACTTCACGCCCGTCTTCGAGGAGAGCCCGAGCGCGCGGGGGGGGTGGCGGAGGGATCAAGCAGTGGCGAGGCGTCCTGGCGCGCCTATCGGCCTACCAAAGGATGTTTTCAGAACCTTCTGGTGGTTTCCACGCAGTGCTCTCAGAACATTTCTGGTGGGACCGTCCTGCTTGATCACATCGGGTTCACGTTCGAAGGACATTGTCTTTGTCCTTAGAACATGTTTGGGTTCTGAGAAGAGTTCGTGGTAGGCCTCCAGGATCTAGGAATGCCGGAACGGTCGGTCCCTGCTCAAAGGGGCGACGGGAGGCAGAGGAGAGCAGGAGTTTTAGCGTGGGCAGCAGTACGAGCGAGGAGATCACCGCCCCACCAAACCACCCCAACCCGACCCGAGGGCCCCGATTTGCCCTCTATTTCCGGTGGGTGGGGGGTCGGGGAACCTTGAAAAAACAAATGCGAAGCCCGTACCCCTCCCCAAAACCCGAAATTCGGTTGAAATTCTGGTCTGCGGGTTGGGTTGGGGTAGTTTGGTAGGTAGTCAGGAGAGGTGGGGGAAGAGGAGGATGTGGTGGTAAGAATGTAATGTTAAGTCGGGCATGTTCTTCTACAGGGGCAGTATTCAAAAATAGTCAATAGTCTGGAGACGCTTTGTCGACAAAGTTGGATGATTTTAGAAGTTCATTATCTTTTTCGTTTCAAATCCGCCTGTAGGAAGACATGTCCGACCTAAATGTAATGTGACCTGCTTGATTCCTGCCACACGTGGCGGGGAGGAGAAGGAGAGCAGGGCAACCGCCTTAAGGGGCAGCCTGACAGCAACGCCAACCTGGCCCCTCACAGAGTTGCGGGCACCCCGCGTCGCCCCTCTTTGGCTTGGACTCCCTCCGCCCCCTGTGGCCCTGGTCCGTTTTGTCCTGCCCCCCTGTTTAGGCCCGGCCTCTCCTTGTCCTGCCTCGCCCCACACTCGTCACGCCGAGGCACACCAGATCCACGCTCCGAGGCGGGCATCTATCTGTGACCACCGCCTGGAGGATCAAGTTTCGGGGACTTCGGCGGGCGGTGGGTATGGATATACTCGGGCCCCCGGTGGCGAAAATGTATCCACATCTTCAGATGCAACTCCTGGGAGGTCAAATTCTGATTTTGCCCTGGTCCGAAATCCAGTTTCATCCGGCTGAATCCCGCTTTATCCTGTTTTTCATCCCGCTGAATCCCGCTCAATCCTGCTGAACCCCGCCTGATCGGAGGCCCCCTCCGGCGCAACGGCCCCCAGCTCTGTGGCCCAATCCTCCTTCATCGCTCCGACGAGGACCTCCCAGTCGCTACCCCCTGACAGATCCACCGCCCGCTGGGGAACCGGGACGTCGGGTCAGGCCGGCCACAGTTGGGGGAGTTGTGGTCCTTACCCCCCTGGGGGACCCATCGATTTCGACACCCCTCTCGAGAGATCGTCGATGCAATTCAGGAGGGGAAAAAACACACAGACACAATTAATCGTCGATTCCCCAGAAAATATGGGAAAATATGGGAAGTGGGGGGGAAGACAAAAACCCAGAAAATATAGGAAAATATGGGGAATCTTTTTATTTGTGTGTGTTTATTTGTGTGTCCTGGGGCCCCTTCAGCAATGGGTTCCCACAGGGGGGTAAGGACCACAGCTCCCCCTGGTATGGCTGGACGGCGGGCCCCAGGCGGGGGCTGCGGAGGAGTCCCCCGCCTCGCACACACGCGCGTGCTCGGTCCCTGTCCGCGGGCGCCCGGGGCGCGCCGCGCGAGCCTCCGAGGGAGGCGCGTGCGCGCCTCCAGGGCGAGAGCACGCCTGGTTTTTTGTAATCGGGAGGGGAGAAAACACACAGACACAATGAATCGTCGGTTCCCAAGAAAATTTGGGAAAATATGGGAAGTGGGGGGGGGAAGACAGAAACCCAGAAAATGTGGGAAGATATGGGGATTATTTGTTATTTGTGTGTATTTATTTGTGTGTCCTGGGGCCCCTTCATGTAAGTCGGGCGCGTCCCTCTACAGGAGGGACATTCCCAGATGGTCAAAAATAGTCTTGAGACGAGTTTCGACTCTTTTGTTTACTATATCTGAATGTTCTTGGGCTATTCTCACTCTTCCTCCAAAATCCGCCTGCAGGAGGACATGCCCGACCGAATGCTTCTTGGCAAGAACTGCCCTCCATCCGTTTGACCGTAGGTCGGAGGGCACCAACTATACACCAACACCGATCCTGGCCAGGATCGGTGTTGGTGTATAGTTGGTGCCTTCCTAGTAGGCAGCTTCAAGATTCAATGGGAGGCCTTCTGATCGACGGCGCCTCGGGCCAGAGGGGGCGGCATCCGACTGGCGTGGCGGATTGGCCGGCGGTCGCAAGGGGCAACGCCCTCGCACGTGGGGGAGTCCCAGGCGAGCGTCACGCACTTGCAGACGGACGTTCTCCAAATAAAAAAAACAAAAAAAACAAAAAAAAAAAAAAAAAAAAACTTGAAGACGGACGTTCTCCACCCGTGTAGTTGTCTCAGGGTTTCGGGAGGTCTGCGCGGGGTGCCCGGGCGAAAGCTGCAATCTTGCATACCTCGGGGGCGGAAAAGAGGGGGGTGATGACTAGGGGGGGTGGATATCATGGCGCGGGCCAGGAGATCTCCCCAGATGTCATGGCGCCTCTTCTTATTTGACTACGTCCCTGGCCCCCCCGCTGGGTCGTGCACATGCCGCCGGTCATGATTTGCAAGCCCCCCTCTTGGACACCCCCCTCTTGGCCGCTCCCGAATACCGGCCGCCCTCCATCCATGTGTCGGGGGACATTTTGATCCATCTGCGCGGCGTGATACTGGATACAGCGGTGCTGAGGCGAGTGTCACAATTCATGCAGACCAGTGTTGCTGCTGGAAGCGTTTCAGACGCACGCACGTGTCGCTAAGGCGAGAGTCCCATGGTGCGAACGACCCTCGCACCGCATTTGCAACTAATAGTACGGCATGCTGGTGCGACAGTTGTGCGGGGCGCGAAGGCGAGATCCACATGCTGAACACAACCAACACTCCGATTACGAGGACGAGAAGGGAGGAGCAGAAGGAGAGAGGAGGAGTCCGAGGGAGGGAGGGAGGGAGGAGTATGAGCAAGAGGCGGAGGAGGAGGAGGAGGAGGAGATTGAGGAGGAGGATGCGGAGCACCTCGCTTCCAGACCACTTTCAGAGGTAGGAGGACGAGGTGCGTCTGTGTTCATGTCCAAAAATTGGTGCACACAAGTGCAGGTTGGTGAGCCAGCGCCTGAAATAGCACAGGGATCAATCACGACAGGTTTCAGGATTCACGAGAAGAGGAATTAGATTGCGAAGGGGAGGGTGGAGGGAGGCGCAGGCGAAGGGAAGACGGACGAGGAGGGGGGATCATCTATGAGAGGGCAGGCAGGACAGCCGGAGGAGGAGGAGGAGGAAGAAGAGGAGGACGGCGACGACGACGAGGAGGAGGATGAGGATCGTTGACCAGCCGGATGAGATACAAAGATGCGGACCAGCACGAGGACGAGATGCGGTGCAATGATTAGGGAGATGGTCCTGGCGCCTCGTGGGCGTCCACAGCGCTCAGTCACTATTCCCTCAGGCGTTCCGTGACCTCCACCGAGAGCCCCAGTGGCAGCGCCCGCACGCGCCCCCCCGCCCATTTTGGCACACCATTGGCACGCGTCGTGGCCCCGGAATGCCAGAGGAGGCCCTACCGAAGGCCCAACTGGTGGCACGCACACGCGTCCCGCTGGCCATCTCGACACACACCGCGCACGCTTCGTGGCCACAGAGGGAGCTCTCCCTCCCTCGCCCCACCTGCCTTGCGGTATCCAGACCTGCAGTTGGACCCTCCGCCGGGGTAGTGTTTCAAGACGCTGGATGCCTGGGGGGGAGGAGGAGGGAGGCTGAGCGGGAGGAGCAGGAGGATGAGGACAGGAGGAGAAACAACATCAGGAAGCCGAGAAGGAAGAAGAGGAAGGCAGGAGGAGGAGGAGGAGGAGGAGGAGGAGGAGGAGGAGGAGAAGGAGGAACAGGAGGAGCAGGAGGAGGAGCAGGAGGAGCAGGAGGAGGAGGAGCAGGAGGAGGTGCGCGGAAGGGGGCCTAGCCCTGACCGCCCCGCCGCGGGCGCCCCTCGCATCCCGCTGCGCCGGCCCCACGGCGCCCTCGGCCGCGGCGCTGCCGCCCAGCCTGAGGCCATCCTGGGTGAGGGCGTGCCGCCGGCCACCGACCAGCACGCGCTGAACCAGGCCGGCCGGCCGGCCGGCCGAGGTCGCAGAAGAAAAGTCGGGCGATCGCAGACACGGAGCAAGGGCTAAGGGGGACCTGTCCCTCTACAGGGGGAGTGCTCAACAACAGTCCAGACATAGCCTGGGGACGATGTTTGATCGCTTTCTGAGTGCTGTTTGGAACTCTTGTGGGGTGTTCTCTCTGTATTTCGTCCAAGATCCCCCTGTAGGGGGCGTGGCTTAGCGATGGCCCCGCTTCGATGGGAGATCGCGGCTTTCCGCCACCGAACGGGGCGGCACCGGCGCCGCACTCTGGGGAGGGCACCTCCCCCGAGCCATGGATGGGGCGACCGCACGCCAGATCCGTGGATCGCTATTCCATGTTTGCGCGCCCCCGAAAAGCAATTGCATTAACATAAACTGTTGCCGCCCCGTGCGGATTTCTTGGATCCGCGCTGGGCCCCCCTGGCGGCGCCTCCGGCGCCGGCACTGGCGTGCTCCGCGCGCCAGGGAGGGGTGTCCAGCGCAGATCCAAGTCCGCGCGGACCTCCAACAGTTTATCTTTATGCCTTGTTCTTCTTCCTCCATGACCGCCTCGCGCGCCGCCCTGGCTAGGGCCCATCTTCAAGCAGTGGCGAAGCGTCCCGGCTCGCCTATAGCCCTACCAAACAATGTTCTAAGAACCTTTTCTGCGGTTTCCACGACATTCTCTTAGAACATTTCTGGCGGAGTCTGTCTTGTTGTATCACATCGGGCTGATGTTCTAAGAACATCGTTTTTGCTCTTGGAACATTTTGGGGTTCTAACAACATTTCGTGGTAGGACTACAGGAATGCCGGGACGGTCGGTCCCTGCTCCACATCTCGATCCGGTGGGCCTGGTTCTCTGAGGAGGGCCTCGCGTGGCGCGCTTCGTCCTCCATCTGGCCTCTCGGGAGCTCCTCGCTGTCACGGCTGGGCCCGCGTGGCACAACGGGTCAGCATGGATTCCGGGAGGGGGTTGGGGACCGAGGCTGAGCGGATGTCAGGGAGGCGGGGCGGGAGAGCCGATGATGTTTCAGCTGGCCGTCCTCCGAGATTCGATGTTGACTCCGACCGGCCCGATCCAATCCCCGATGCCGATTTCCCGTCGATCTGGTGCGGGGCGACATCTGCGCGGGCGTTGTCATGCATCTTGACGCGGCCGGTCCGATTCGATCCCAGCTCCGTACGGATATCCAGCATCGCCGAATTGACCCTCAGGGTTGGGAAAGGCCCCGTGAGGCACGCAGGATCTATTCCCACCTGGGTGGGTAGTAAGTTGGCCACCGGGGCCAAGGCCACGCCAGCGGGGATAGGGGCCGGTTGAACGATGCTCGCGACTTGATCCGATGCATTCTCCGATTCGATCTGGTTTTCCAGTTCGACGCCGACGGAGGCTGCCCCAGGCGCCCTCATGTGGGGAAACATAAGACTCGAGCAAGCTGGAACTCGGGTTTGCCGCCGTTTTTTGACGAGCGCGTCCTGGATTTTGACGATCCAGTTTTCGTGGGATGTTTGCAGCGGGAGTTCGCGTCAAATTTCAGATTGGGTCTCGTCATGTTCATGATGGCCCCGTCGGACTGACCAGCTAACCCGAGTGCCCCGTACCCGACTCTTGCGTCTTCCCGATCCTGTCCCGCCAGGGCACGAGAGCACAAGTAAGTGGCGTAAATCTTTCAGGCCTCCTCTCTACCGTCAGAATAGTCCATGTCCCTTGCTGCGGAATCGCGGCCTCGAGGGAGTTGTTGACATCGATGTCTGCCCGCAGGCGTGGGTGTGTCTGTGTCTGTGTTTGTGTATGTGTTTGTTGTTGTGTTTGTGCTTGTGCTGTTGTTTGTTATTGTGCTTGTTCTTATGATTGTGCTTGTGTGTGTGTGTGTGTGTTTGTGTTAGCGTGTGTGCGTGTGTGCGTGTGTGAGTGTTTGCGTGTGTGCGCGTGTGCGTGTGTGCATTTGTGTGTGTGTGTGCTCGCGCGCGCGTGTGTGTGTGTGTGTGTTTGCGTGTGCGTGTGCGTGTGCGTGTGCGTGTGCGTGTGCGTGTGCGTGTGCGTATGTGTGTGTGTGTGTGCGTGTGCGTGTGCGTGTGTGTGTAGGTGTGTGTGTAGGTGTGTGTGTGTGTGCGCGTGTGTGTGTGCGCGTGTGTGTGCGCGTGTGTGTGCGCGCGTGTGTGTGTGTGGGTGTGGGTGTGGGTGTGGGTGTGTGTGGGTGTGTGTGGGTGTGTGTGGGCGTGTGTGGGCGTGTGTGGGCGTGCGCGTGTGCGCGTGTGCGCGTGTGCGCGTGTGCGCGTGTGCGCGTGTGCGCGTGTGCGCGTGTGCGCGTGTGCGCGTGTGCGCGTGTGCGCGTGTGTGCGTGTGTGCGTGTGTGCGTGTGTGCGTGTGTGCGTGTGTGCTTGTGTGCGTGTGTGCGTGTGTGCGTGTGTGCGTGTGTGCGTGTGTGCGTGTGTGCGTGTGTGCGTGTGTGCGTGTGTGCGTGTGTGCGTGTGTGCGTGTGTGCGTGTGTGCGTGTGCGTGTGTGCGTGTGTGCGTGTGTGCGTGTGTGCGTGTGTGCGTGTGTGCGTGTGTGTGCGTGCGTGTGTGCGTGCGTGTGCGTGCGTGTGCGTGCGTGTGCGTGCGTGTGCGTGTGCGTGCGTGTGCGTGTGTGCGTGTGTGCGTGTGTCGTGTGTCGTGTGTGTGTGCGTGGTGTCGTGTGTCGTGTGTCGTGTGTCGTGTGTCGTGTGTCGTGTGTCGTGTCGTCGTGTGTCGTGTGTCGTGTGTCGTGTGTCGTGGTGTCGTGTGTCGTGTGTCGTGTGTCGTGTGTCGTGTGTCGTGTGTCGTGTGTCGTGTGTCGTGTGTCGTGTGTGTGTCGTGTGTCGTGTGTCGTGTGTCGTGTGTCGTGTGTCGTGTCGTCGTGTCGTGTGGTGTGTGGTGTGTGGTGTGTGGTGTGTGTGTGTGTGTGTGTGTGGTGTGTGGTGTGGGGTGTGGGGTGTGCGTGTGCGTGTGCGTGTGTGTGTGCGTGTGCGTGTGCGTGTGCGTGTGCGTGTGCGTGTGCGTGTGCGTGTGCGTGTGCGTGTGCGTGTGCGTGTGCGTGTGCGTGTGCGTGTGCGTGTGCGTGTGCGTGTGCGTGTGCGTGTGTGCGCGCGTGTGTGTGTGTGTGTGTACGTGGGAGGGGACATGGACGCAGCGGCACCATGCGAACGTACCCACTGTTCCATGTGGGGCAAGAAACATGTGAGGGGTGTGCCGAAAAAAGGAAGCGCGTGCGGGGTTTGCCGGAATTGTCCAGGGCATGAAGAGGAGGAACAGGAGGAGGAGGAGGAGGAGGAGGAGAAGGATGAGGAGGACGGTGGGGAGGTGGAGAAGGGAAGGGAAAAGACAGGGAGAAGGGGAAGGAAAAGGAGGAGACGCGCGGCGCTGCGGATTCAAACAAGGACCCAGCCACAGGAGGGGGTTGGGGAAAATGATTGTTAAGTCGGGCCTGTCCCTCTACAGGAATTCCAAACATGATACGTTGCCGATCTTGTACTATTTCTGATGAGTTTGTGGAATTCTTCCACTTTTTTCTCTTGCGTCCACCATCCGCCTGTAGGAGGGCGTGCCCGACCGAAAGCTATTGCCAAGACGTCGATGAAGAGAAGGACCACTTGGGGACCGGGAGGGGCCCCGGTTGACGGGCCGCTCCCTCGAGTTAAGTCGGGGACCCTGGTCGTGCCCGAGGCTCGCCGTCGCCTTCGCCAGCGAAGCCCCCTCGCTCCATCTTCGGCGCTCCCGGTGCTTGCATGAAGTCGGGCGTGTCCCTCCACAGGAGGAATACCTCTTCCAAAATAGTCAAGAACAGTCTGGGGACGGTTTTTTGGACCATGTTTGACCATTTTGGGATATTTCGGTGAGTATGTTTTTTTTTTCGCCCAGATCCGCCTGTAGGAGAACATGCCCAACCTAATGCTTGCACGATGGCCGTCCCTGGTGGCTTCCGGGCCATGGCTCAGGCCCTTGGCGCCCGTTCGGGGCGATGCGGGCAACCCCAGGAGCGATCTCGGCGAAACGCCGTTGCTTTCCGAGCAGCCCGACGCCAGAAAACCGCCGAGAGCCGACGAAGCCCGTACAGTCGGACCGAGGCAGAAGATCGAGGTCGGTTCGGGGAGGGTACCCTGGTGCTCTTCGTGCTCGTCGGATGTTCCGTGAGCATCCTGGGGAGGGTGCCCTCGGATGTTCTGTGTGTTGCGGCCGGCGGAGGGCCTCGTGTTCTCGAAGGGTGCTCTTCTGTCCCAGGTCCGATTGTGCCACTCCTCCGTTTGGGCTCGAAGTCTCAGTGGCTCGAGGCGGCCGTTTGGTGGCTCGAGGCGGCGGCCCAGGGTCCGAGCGCGCGCCGCGCCACCTGCAAGAGAGGCGGGCCCGGCGGCGCGCAAAATGCGGGCCGCACTGCGGGGAAGGGATCAGTTGATGGGCCCATGTTGCGAGGAAGAGGAGGAGGAGGAGGAGGAGGAGGAGGAGGAGGAGGAGAAGGACGAGGAGGAGGGGGAGGGGGAGGAGGAGGAGGAGGAGTGGAGGAGGAGGAGGAGGGAGGAGGAGGAGGAGGAGGAGGAGGAGGGAGGAGGAGGAGGAGGAGGAGGGGAGGGGGAGGGAGGGGGAGGGGGAGGGGGAGGGAGAGAGGGAGGGAAGGAGGAGAGGAGGGGAGGAGGGAGGAGGAGGAGGAGAGGAGGAGGAGGAGGAGGGGGAGGGGGAGGAGGGGAGGGGGAGGGGGAGGGGAGAGGGAGGAGGAGGGGGGAGGGGAGAGGAGGAGGAGGGAGGGGAGGAGGAGGAGGAAGAGGAGGAGTAGGAGGAGGAGGACCTCCTACTCCCCCCTTCCCCCCGTCCCACATTTGTCACCAGTGGAGAAAGAACCCTTATGATACCGGAGAAAAACCCCAATCAGATTTCTGTTAGGGCTATAGGGTTATTGGGCTATAGGGCTATACGGCTATCGGGTTATAGGGCTATCGGGCTGTAGGGTTATAGGACTGTGACCTATAGGGCCATAGGGCTATAGGGCTATGGGGCTATAGAGCTATATGGGCTATGGGGCATAGGGATACAAGGCTATTAGGGCTATAGGGATATAAGGCTATAGGGCTACAGGGCTATAGGGCTATACGGCTATAGGGCTATAGGGCCATAGGGCTACTGGGCTATTGGGCTATTGGGCACCCCCGGGCACCCGGGCACCCGGGCACCCGGGCACCCGGGCCCGGCCACCGAAATCGGCCACCCGGGCACCCCCGGGCACCCGGGCACCCGGCCCCGGCCACCGAAATCGGCCGCTCACCTCACCTCAGCTTTATATCCGCCAGAACCCCTACAGAAGCAAGCTCTGATTGGGGAACCACCAGCTAGGGGGGGCTGGCCGCTCCTCCTTCCCGAGCTCGTGGCACCCCGTTCTGGGCGCGCCCCCAGAGAGTGCCCGGCACGGAGTGCCACCACCTCGGGGGGGCGGCCTCTGGGAAGGGAGTTCTGTCAAGTTTTGGTGGTGGTGGCTCGCTTTGCTCTCCTGAATATTCAGGAGGAGAAGAAACACACAGACACAATTAATCTTCGATTCCCCAGAAGATATGGGAAAATATGGGAAGTGGGGGGGAAGACAGAAACCCAGAAAATATTGGAAAATATGGGACATACTTTTATTTGTGTGTATTTATTTGTGTATCCTGGGCCCCCTTCAAATATGGCAGGTGATGGTGACATGTTTGCTCATCATCCGTGGCCCTGGGCCACAGGTCTGTGTGGGTCTGCTGCCCACAGCCTCAGACCGGCGTGGACTTTTGTGGCCCCGAGCGCCCTACGCCCAAGCATGAGCGCTTCGTTGAAAAAGTCAGGACGGGAGGGTTTGGGCAATCTTCGGCCTCGGGGGGGCCCTCGCCGAGCCTCGGGGAGCGTCAGAAAACGACTCAGGATGAAAACCAGGTCCTGGGGAATGAGTCGCACAAAAATCAGGACGGGAGCTTGTTGGCACTTTTCGGCCTCGGGGGGCCCTCGCCGGGCCTCGGGAGCGTCAACAAAACTACCTAGGACGAAAACCATGTTCGGGGGAAAGATTCGGGACTTCCAGGGAGCCCGTATTCAAAAAAATCCGGACGTCGCGTGTCTGGGTGGCGGGTCGGTGGCCAAGGGCCGCAGAGCGGGGTGGGCCTGTGGTCCCGAGCGGCAGTTAGGGGCGCGCCCCGCTGCTCAGAAGCCTTCCTGTTTTCTCGCCCCTGGCTTCCCCAGGTGGGGGCAGGAAGGGATCATGATGTTCGTCCGTTTTGGGCCTCATGGGGACTTCTCGTTGCCGCTGCTTGATCCGTCTCGAGTAACTGGACAGGATGGAACCTGGGAGGGGTTCGGGAACGGATGTTGGCCGCACGCAGGTTCCAGGTACGAAGTTTTCGAACGTTTTCGTCGATTCTCGGAGGCTTTCATCTTCGGGATGCTCTGCACCAGCTGCTCGCCGAGAGCGTTTCGGGAGTGCCCAGATCGTCCCGAATGGCCCACAGAGAGCCGAGCTGTGACCCGGGAACCAAGGGCAACGTTATGGGGGGATGGGCCCATCAGGGATGCATCAGCCCCCCAAGCGCCCAGTCGACGCCGGCAGGGCCCGATAGCCCACCCCAATTTCGCCGCTGCCAGCTCGATGCTTCTCCCCCTGAGCAGCCCCCCCTCCCTTAACATTGCCCTTCACGTCTCGCTTCTTAGACGGCTGCCCCCCCCCCCCCCCCTTCACCCTGGCGGCCTTGTACGCGCCGTCAGCAGGTGGTCCCCTAGCTGTGGGCAAGATGAAGAGCATGAGAGAGCGCATGAACAAAACCCTCAACTTGAAGGACCTGTCCGTGAACACGAAGCAGGACAAGGACGACTCGGGCGTTGCGGGCCTGGCAGGGGGGCCCAAGAGCAAGAAGATCGTCGGCATGTCCGAGGCTGATTTTTCTAGGCGGTACAAGCTTGGAGGGATGGTTATGGAGTCGACGCACGCAGGAATGTCGGTATTATACGCTTCCAGGCTCAAAGACAATTTCCAGGTCGTGGTCAAGGTGCGGGTCAAGGCAATGTCGTTCAAGAAAGGCTCCGAGGAGATGGAGTGGCGCGCGACCATGGAGTTCCAAATGAACATGCCGAAGACAGAGTCGATATGTGAGCTAATTGAGGTGATCGAGACCGAGACGAGCTATTACGTCGTCATGGAGAGAGTGGAGGGTAGGGACCTTTTCGAAGAGGTTGCGGACCAGCCCATGAAGCACGTCGACGTGCGCGAGGTCATCTACCAGATACTGGAGGCCGTGAACGCGATGCACACCGCCGGAAGGATACACAAAGACCTGAAGCTCGAGAACGTCATGGTCGATATGGACTCCCCGAGGGCGAAGAAGGTCGGGCGCAGGCTCTCCGGGGTCGGCATGGCGGGGGACCCCCTGGGAGGGGAGATCGGCAGCCCCGTGCAGGCGAAGCTCATCGACTTCGACACCGTGGAGTCCTGGGAGCCCAACAGCCCGAAGGCCAAGGACGTGCTGGGGACGGACGGCTACATCTCGCCAGAGGCGGGATGGGAGCTGCAAAGGTCAAAATGACAACTCCTGGCGGTTGGCTTAGCCATCCGCCGCAGGACACTTGCGTCTGCTGGAGGCCCCCTTTACCTCCTTGGCCTTGATGCCCTCCGCCGCCTCTGGGGAAAGACGGCCGTCGACAGATACTGCCAGCATCAAGTTACCCCTGGCCGCCACGAGGTTTACATCTCGCCAGAGGCCCACTCGGCGGCAAGCAACGAGGACCTCGCGTGCCCTCGCAGTTCCGTCTTCCGGGTGCATCGGCGTCGACCGGCGTCGGGCAATCGATGGGATGGCGCCGATTGAGCGTCGACTCGCATCGATTAGCGTCGATGTAGCGTCGACTAACGCCGACTCGCATCGGTCCGCGAGAGTCAATAAGATGGTATGGAATGCTCCCTCCATGAGTTGCCACAGAAGGCTTACCTGGGCGAGTACTCGCCCGCCTCGGACGTGTATTGCGTGGGCGTCATCCTTTACAAGCTTCTCACCAAGAAGTTCCCGTCCCGCAAGGAGCTGTTCGACGACAAGCCCGGCGAGAACTACGTCGGCAGCCCCGCCATGAAACGCATCTACGACCGCCTGAAGGTTCTAGGCCTCCCAGATGGGGTCCGAGTAGATGGTGTCGGAGGATCGCGCCACATCGCCGATGCATCGCCGATGCGGCTCGATGTGGAGCCCGATCTACTTCATGTCGACGTCGCCGATGCATCGCTTACGTCGACGATGCGTCTCCAGTGCATCGCCGATGCATCGCCGATGCATCGCCGATGTATCGGCGATGCGTCTCGATCCTCCGACACCGCCTACTCCGATCCCATCTAGCAGGCCTCTAGTTAATTATGCAGGTGGAGGAGGAGGAGGAGGAGGAGGAGGAGGAGGAGGAGGAGGAGGATGGGGAGGAGGAGGAGCAGGAGGAGAAGATGTTGGAGGAGGAGGAGGTGGAGGCCTCTAAAGGTTCAGAAGATCGACTTCACGCTCTCCCCCCTCGACAAGTGCCCCCAGGCAGGGCCCACGTCGAGCCCATCGCTCCCAGAGCCGATGCCTGGCCCAGTCCGCTTCGGTTCCGAGATGTCGGCGATCCACTGCGGTCCGATGCGTGCGTGGCGCTGGTGATCGTTGTTTTACTTCATTGTTTTGCCGATCGGCGCGAACCCTCGTGCTGATTCGTTTCGGATGAGGAGGAGGGGAAGATGAGGAGGCGTGTCGTGGCGAACAAGGAGGTGGGGAAGCATGGGCTCAGGGGGGGATGCATCGACCGACCCCCTTCCCAAATTTCCCATTCATCGCCGATGGCTCCCGCCCAGGACTGTGCGGTTTCGCTATTGGAGGTCTATCGCCGATCTATCTGCGATGTACTGCCGATTCCAGTTCAATGTTTCCTCGAATCCCCCACACCTCACCGATCCATTTCGGATGAGGAGAAGGAGAAGATGAGGCAAAACCAAGTCATACCACGCGCCTCCTCGTCAAGCGGCCTGACCAGTGCAGGCTGCAGTTTGGCATCGCTTGGTATCTCTTGGAAGCGAGGGTGGTCAAAAGCGAGGTAGGTTTGTTTTCCCCCTAGATTCATTTCGGATGAGGAGGAGAAGGGAGGAGGAGGAGGAGGAGGAGGAGGAGGAGGAGGAGGAGGAGGAGGAGGAGAAGGAGGGAGGAGGAGGAGGAGTGTCGTGGCGAGCGAGGGGGAACAGAATCCTAGTCGGCCCCGAGCCGACGCGGGGGCCTGACGCCCCGCGTGGACAGGGGGGTCCCACAGGCCTCCTGCCACGCCGCTCCTGAAGCAGCCCCTTGGTGGTCTTTTTTTCGTTCCCGCCTCCTCCTCGTCCTCGTCCTCCTCCTCCTCCTCGTCCTCCTCCTCCTCCGCCTCATTTTCCTTTTCTCCTCCTCCTCCTCCTCCTCCTCCTCCTCCACCTCCTCCTCCACCCCGCCCTGTGGAGTAGATCTTGGCTGTTTGAGGCGCCTGCTTCGAGCGGATGGAGTCTCCCCCCACAGGACGCATTGCTGCAAACAGTCGCACTAAGCAGAGGTCTGGTGCCAGACCCCCCCCCGTTCCCCCCTCCCCCCCCCCTCCCGCCCACTGTCGCAACGCCGAATGAGAAGACGTTCCCCTGGCGCCGCCGGGCCGATTCGGTCTCGACTCCGTGCTGACGTGGCCCGAGCCGGCGCACATTCCTCGGAGAAGGGAACGCATGCACGACCAGGGTGAAGTCGGGGCTGTCCCCCTACAGGAGGAGTGTTCGAGAATAGTCAAGAGATAGTCCGGGGACGATTGTTTGAATATTTTTGCCTTCTCTAGAGCATGTTCTGGCATTCTATCATTTGTCCTACAAAATCCGCATTTAGGAGGACATGCCCGACCTAACATTACCAGTGGCGGGCTGTTTTTCAGTCCCAGGACTTTTTTCGAGTCGAGGGCGACGTCGGGGTGGTCTGGTGTGCACTTCCCGGGGAAACGACGACACATGTATACACCAAAGGTTTCCGTATACACCAGGATCCGCTCTCCGATGCAAGCTTCAGTGCAGGGCTGGGGAACGCGTCGGCGTATAGTGCTCGGTTTCCTAATTCCGATCCGATGCGATTTCGCAGGCCTTACGGCCGGTACCGCCGACCCTGAAGGGAGACGACGACGACGACGACGACGACGACGACGACGACGGCGACGGCAACGGCGGCGGCGGCGGCGGCGGAAACGACGACGACGCTGACGTGGGCCAGAGTACTCAGGAAGGGTTCTTGGGGTCTCTTCTGCAGTCTCTCGGGGGCCTCTGGGGCAGA
>CAUYUJ010019386.1:57806-110306 GCA_963575745.1 Prorocentrum cordatum | reverse complement strand
ACCGCCAGTTGGGCGCTTGGCCGCTAAGCGGCGCGCAGTGACGGGGCACCCCCCGCCCCCACGCCCTGACACCGTGGACGCGGAGCCACACGTACACACGGGCAGGCAGAAAGGAGGAGATTAGCGCGGGGCACCAGGTGGAGCGCCGCGGAACGATGACAACATAGCTTGGATGTTGAGTGACGGCACGACACCATCGGGCGAGGTCGTGAGCAGCTCGGCGAAGGCTCGCCCAGCGCTGTGGAGGCGCTGGAGTAGAGGACCTTGACGAGCTTGGGCAGCGGCGAGGTCCGCGGCGAGAGCTAAGCACCTCTGCTGAAGGGCAGCCATAGCCTGTGACAGCTCGGTTTCACGGTCGTTGAGAGATGGCTGCTCAGTGACATCCGCCGAGGATCTCGAGACAGGGGCGAGGTCCTCGGTACGCCTGTCCAGGTGGGCTGGCGGCGTGCGGGACCCTGAACGCTGACGTCCGTCACCCTTAAAAGGTGACTGGAGGGGCCGGCGCGACCCCAGGGCTGGAGCCGCTAGGGCCGCGCCCCGAGAGGTCAGGGGAGCCGCTTCCTCACGCTCAGCAACGGAGGAAGCGTGGGTGGGGCACGAGGGCCTGTCTGGTTTAGTACCCTGCGGGGGGGCTGAAGCCGCCCCCGCGGGTCGCTGACGATGGGGAGGCGGAGTGGTATGCGCGGTGGGACCAGTCGTGATGCCGTGCAAGGCCGCTGAGGTCGGTCGCGTAGAGGGTTGGTGACTCGGTGGGGCGGCATGGTCGGCAGCGTGTGGTGTCGGCGGTGCGTCCTCAATGCCACCCAATCCTCGGGGGGCGCTCGGGTCGTGGTCGGCGTCTTGGCGGTGACCGATATCATCGTATGTGGGCGTTAACACTCTTGGGGACGGCGTCGCAGTAGGGTTTGCGAGGTTTCCCGACGGGGCGGGGTTTTCGTTGGCTGGTCCGTCGTCCAAAGCGTCCGATCCCCCACCGAGGCTGAAAAGGTCATCGTCCTGCTCATCAGCGTCTTGAAAAGGAACGGCGTTGTCATGTGGGTGGGCTGACGCACTCAATGGCGGAGTCGGGGGCGCCGTGCGGGTGCCCGCCGGGGCAGGGTTGGCGCTGGCTGACTCGTCGCCCAGGAAGTCCAAACCTCCACCAAAGCCGAACGGGTCGTCCTCCTGTTCGTCGAATAACCCCCGTTGGGCCTCGGCCCAGAGCTCGTCGGGGTTTTGTGGGATGTCTGGTCCAGCCGCGGGTGGAGCCTGGTCAGACAGCAGGGGATTTGGTTCCATTTTGTTTAGTTCTGCAGCAGTGAACCCAGCCCTGCGGTGTGGGAGAGGAAGAGTACGATGTCTCCGCTCGTAGATGGCAACGGCGACTCCATGGAGCACGGTCGCTTGGCGGTGTCGTGCTTTGGCAGCTTCAACGATGTCGTCTGGAAGGTTATGAGTACGTGCCGCCGCTGTGGCGAGGGCGTCAGCCTGACGATTGAACTCCTCCGCGATGGGCCCGATGAGCCCGAGGTCGATGCCCGTGTCGCCCTGGTGGCTAGCGACTTTCTCTACGCGGAACATGTTTGGCTTGGCCATGACACATCGGTGGACCTTTTCCCAGAACTCCACGTGCGTGCCCTGCGGAGGTGAGTGTCCGTCGATGATCCTTTGGAAGCCGTCGACCACCGCCTGGTTGTCCACGAAGACGTGTACGGGCCGTTCAGCACATGCCGTGAGGTGGACAATGGCGAGGGTCTCCGCAAGCTGTGCGTTCTGCGTGATGCCGTGAACGCGCGCACTGTAGTTCATGCGGTGGTCGATGCCGTAGTAGACGCCGTAGCCCGCTCTTGCAAGCAAAGGGATGGCTTGGTTGGTGCATGCACCGTCCGTGGCAGCGTAGACCCATGTCCAACCAGTGTCGTGGTCAAGGTAAGTGGTGTAGGAGTCCTGGGCTGAAGCCGCAGGATCTCCCTCAGGCGGGGGCCGCGGCATGGGTTGAGGTAGCGGGTCCCTCGCGAGGTCGGCTTGCAGATCGAGGAGGGCTGGGTCCTCATCGAAGAGCCCGCAATGTCTTGTGTGCGGAGGAAGACGGGCCCACTGCTCGTCACTGATGAGGGTGGTGAGAGGGACTCTTTCACGGGCCCAGCACTTGCAGTCACGCACAGTGTGCTCCTGAGTTTCCTCTTCCTCATCACAGTAACGGCAAATAGGGCTGGGATCAGCGGACGTATTTGATCGAGAACGTCGCTGTTGGGTGTGGTCCCCGCCCGACAGGTAGTTTAAGAGGAGCGCCAGCTGCCATGCGTTGCATTTGGCAGCTCCTTTGGTGCGGGCGAGCCACGTGCTGGCGAAAAGGTCGAGGCCCTGTCTGACCGAAGCAAGGTGTCCAAGGTCATGACGCCGTGGCTTGATTTTTCTCAGAAAGGCTCTGCGTTGCGAGGCGCGCAGCATGTGAAGGAAGGCGTTTTGGGGAAGGTTCAGCCAACTGATCTGACAGCCCCAGTCGTCGTACATGGTGCCAAATGTGGGCCAAGTCCAACGGAGCTGCTGAAGCGTCTGAACAAGTCGTCCAACAGGTCCTCCGCCAAAAAGGGTCTGGACATGGTGTTGGAGATCCCTGACGAGGCCGCAGAGAGTGGCGTCGCGGTTGACCTGTCGCCGCAGGCACAGGAAGACTTCACGCTGCATAATGGCGTCAATCTCCAGGGCGTGCCCTGGGACGCACACGGCCATGAGAGTCCAAAACTCGACCCACCTGTTTCCCTTGGGGCGGATAGCCGCCTTAAGGGCATGGTTGTAGGCAGTTTTGACGGGGCCTGATGGGGCTTGGATGTCAGTGCCCGTGGTACAGACGCTGGCAGCAAGGGAGCGGGCGTGCCGCGCCTTAATACGCATCGGAGATGGGAGCTTGCCAATACGCGGCAGGCGACTAGTCGCCCTGCGAACACGGGCGTCAGCGGTGGCCGTGAGGTTGAGCGCGGCTGGGGCCGGCGCTGCCTCGGCGTTGATGTAACTTCCGACGAGCTTGAAGGAGTCGACCACGCGTAAGGGCCGTTCCGCCAAGGTGAGCTGGGTAACGGCGGTGTGAAGCTCGTCAGTAAGCGCCCACCCCGCCACTTTTCCAGGATGAATGCGTTGACCAGAAAATCGATCAAACTTGGCGGTTTCATCAAGAGATTTCTGCAACTCGGGCGCGGTGTGGGTAGTGGAGTTGCTGTCGTCAACAAAAGTAGTGCTGAGTGACCGCGGCACGTAACGATGCTGTCTCTTGGTCCAGACGCACATGAGCAGCTTAATGTCGTCCAGGGACCAAGAGCTTCCCTGGAGGTGACCGTTTGTCCTGGCCAGTTCCTTAGAGTACGCACCGTTCATGCGGATGTAACGTTTGTGGCGCCTGTAGAAGTTTCTGCGGACAGTAACGATGTCTTGGGGACACCCCGCGTGAAGCGCGAGGTTAAGGCATATGTCCGTGATGAGATAGTCGAAGCACTTCTGACGGTCCAGGGCAGCTCCAGCCAAGGGAAGGAGAAGGGCTCTGGCGTGTTCGATGCGAAGGGCGAGAGAAGTGCTGACGTCCCCAATGGTAGCTTTGGGGACAGCGCCAAAACTCGTGGCGTGGGTCCATCCTTTCCGCCAGTCCGTGAGGCTGCGGTAAGCTGGTGCTTCCCACGCGTACATCCAAACGGAAAGCACCGAGAGAAGTCGTTGGTCCGTTGGGAGTTCGCCTCGGCCTTTTCGGAGGCACGGGTTTGGGACGTGGAGGAGGGGTTCTGGGATGGTGCCAGTGCGTTGCATAGCTCGTAGAACGCTGGCGAAGAGGCGAAGAATGTCGTCGGGAAGCTCCTTTGCCTCCTTAGTAGTCCAACCGTCCAGACCCCCCGCGCGTCTCGGTGAACGGGTGCGAATGAAGTGGATGAGTTGGTCGTCGGTGAGGTGGAAAGGGGTAGCTGGTGATGGCGTAGGCAGCTCCTGTCGGTACTCGTCGTAGAAGTCGGCCCACGTCGGCATGGCTTCGGCATCATGTCCCGCACGTGCGCGGTACCTGCCCAAGATGGGCTCCCAGGTGTCGACCATGAGCTTCAGCATGTCCTTGATGTTAGCAACAATGGCGTTGGCAGGGAGGATGTCGGGGACTTGCGCAGGTGGTGGTTCACGGGTGTGGTCTTCGTCGCTGTCCGTGTCGGGCGAACTACCGTCGCCGGGGCTGAAGCCGCCAGCTTCGGTGTCAGCGTCGCTGTCGTCCGTGCATGCTTCGTCAGGTTTGAAGGCGTTGGTGTCGCAGTGGAGTTGCGTATCGTCAGGAGTAGTAGGCGTGCGGAGATACGCCGTGGGCGAGCTATCAGCAGCTCGTGCGTATATGGCCGCCTTTCGCCCGCTTGGCTCACGGACGCCCTCGGCCCATATCCTGATGCGTTCCGCCTTGGCACGGTTCGCGCGTCGCGCCAGCTCTAAGTCGAGATGTTGGATCAAAACGTCAAGGTGCTCCCCGTGCGGCACTGGCTCGTCTGGGGCCCAGGCCTCGGGGAATTCCAGGAGAACCGTGGGGCGCAGCTTGTGGCATAAGAGGCGGGCCGCGGCCCACGTGCAGTCGATGCGCTGCGCGAGGTACGGCGGGATAGCACGGCAATCTAGATGGTGGTGCTGTCCGATGAAACGGAGCTCGCAGAGTTGCCGATGGAGCTTGCGCAGTCGGTTCATGTGAATCGTGGAAGCTCCGTAGGTGGGGAACGCGCGGGGGACAACCGGTCGATCCTCGAACGTAGGCGTGAGCCCGTGCATGGTGGGGGGCTTCTTTTTTGGGTGGTGGGGCGGTGGAGGTGGCAGATCGCGTAGACGGGTGAGATGGTACTCATGACTGGCCTCGTTAGCCAGGGTGAACATGCGCTCCACGTCGTCTCGTGCGTCGGCCTGCTCCATGCGGTCCTGGTACCGCCCAGCGATGAGGGTCCCAAGTGCTTGCAGCTCGTGCCCCTCATGAACTCCATCGTCGGGCGGGTAGGGCGTAGGGGCAAGAAGACGTCGGGCCGTATGGTCGAGGCGACTGAGGTCAAGCGTGACCTGCAGGCCAACGTGAGACTTCGCAGGCAAGTCGCGAAGGTAGCAGAAGTCGGTGACAAGGGATCGCGCCGCCTGGTTGGCAATGATATAATCGATGCGCGAAGTGCGGGGGCACTTGGTGACGCGGTCCCAATCAGGGATATTGCCATAGGTGTGCATGGTGTGGTCTGGTGTGCCCTCAGCGACGTTGGACCATCCGTGCTGCAACATGTGCAGAAGGTGTGGATTGTCGTCAATGTTCGTGTTGGCGTCCATGCAGATGAAGTAGGGTGCTGAGCCGACCCTAGCGGCGGCACAGTCAGCGAGCCGAAAGAGAGCTGTGCTGTCTCCTCCAGCAATCCCGTAAAGGCTCGCTATGTAGATCCCCGCGGGCCCATGGTTATTTCGTCGCCGCCTACGGCGGTGTTGAGTGCAGAGTGGGAGAAAGACCTCATGCCATCTTTTCTTGGCCTTGAGGGCGGCGATACAGGGCGCATTGTCGTCGACAGTGGAGTCGACGATGGCATCCTTAGAGAGAATGGCGACCCCTCCCGAGGCGCCAGTGTTGCCCACAACGGTGTGATCAGTGCCGCCGTGGGCAGCTCTGCGCTGGGCTCGCGCCAGATCAAGGTCAGGCCCAAGACTGGCGTGGTATCCACCGTGGAGAGGATTGGCGGCGCTGGTAGCGATGGCTTGCCTAGTCGGCTTGGCATGTCGGGTCTCCTGCAGTGCTATGACAGCGGCGTTGTGGTCGACACCAAGGGCGGTGATGGTTGGCCAGTTCGCTGAGAGACTGGTGATGTTAAGGCTGACGAGGTGTATGGAGCGACCTGGCCCGTCTCCATCGGTGGAACTGGGGTTTGCGCGCCCCGCACGGTGAAGGTCAGCTTGGCCCTCGCCCCAGTAGGAGGCTTGGTCACAGTAGGAGCTCATGGCGTTGCTATGGGCTAGCTTGATCGGGGCTGAAGCCGCCGTCAGGCCAACCATATAGGCGGGACACGGTCGGCACTGCGCCAGGGGGGGTTCATAAATATTAGTAAAAATGTCACGAAAATTCCTCCTCACTCCTGTACTATAGGGGACGAGGGGAGGAGAAGTGAGACGGCAGCAGTGGGAGAGGGAGGCGACTCCTCGATCCATCCTGCCGAACACAAAGACAAAAACGAGACAGCGGCGGCGGCCAGGCGCGGCGGCGGCACAACGCACGCGCATGTACTGCGCACGCGCCACCGCTGGTCCCTTCTGCGGTGACACGCCCGCCCCGTCAGTGTCTTGATGAGCAGCATCTGGTGGAACGGCTCCAGCAGCACGATCGGAGGCCTGACGCTGGGCCTCGTCCATGCCCGCTGCCGTGAGGCCCACGTTGCGGACAGGGCTGATTCCCCGCGGGGCCGCAGCTGCCGCGGCAGCAGCCGAGGTGGCGGGGGCACCGCCCCGACTCTGAGGTGAGAGCGGTGAGCCCCCGCCAAAACCCGCCACAAGGTTCTTGACACGGTACTTGTTCTTGAACGGGTCGAAGGTTGGCGCCTCGTCGATGGGGACGATCACGCGGGTGGGCAGCTGCGGCTCGTGGTCCGTGGACGGCGTCGGCTCGAGGTCGACCTGGCTAGGGTCGATGACGCTGGCTCCGAAGCGTGGCACCACTTCGGGGGGTCGGCCATCGGCCTGAGTCTCGCGAGGCGGCGAGCTCGTGGAGCTCCCTGGGGCCTTGCGTGAACTGTGGCGGCTGCAGGTCCTGCTGCGCGGGACGCGCCCGCCCGTGTGACGGTCGCGTGGCGAAGTCGCCTGGGCATTAGCGCGCTCAGAATCCGCCCTGCTCGGGGATCGGATCGGCGCCGCGCAGGGTGATGGGCTGGGCTGGCGAGAGGCGCTTGTGCCGCCTTCCGCCGTGGCTGTGGCCTGGTCGGGGTCGGCCGCGTCTGGGCGGGGGCTGACGTGGTGGGCGCTTCCCTCGCTGTGCCTCGGGGAGGCGCTGCGATGCGCCTGGATGCGCGTGAGGACGAGCGGGGTGAGCGGCTGCCTCTCCCGCACAGGTGGGGCAGGTTTGGCCTGGGCAGGGCGCAGTGCTGCAGCTACGTTTGGCGGGGGCGTGTGCTGGCGCGGTTGCCAAGCGCGCACGTTCGCATCGCGCCATCCTTCGGGGCGCCCAGCCCTGCCACGGTTTGTTGCAGCCCCCTGGGCTGAAGCCGCAGGGGTTATCACTGCAGGCTGGTTGCTGGAGGGGCCCTCATGTCGGCCAGAGTAAAGGCCCCAGGCGCGCGTGGACCCTGGCACTGGCGAGGTGGCCCTTAGGGCATGTAGGGGTGCACGCGAGTAGCCGATGGCCGCTGGGTGAACCCTGGCGTTGGGGGCTTGGCCGTAGCTGGAGGCGGCTGCTCCAGCAGCCGCAGGCATGGCACCTATGGGACCACGGTGGTAGGCGGCAACCCCGTCGTAGGCCGTGTTACCGCCTGTCGGGACTCGCGCAGGGGAGCGGTAGCGTGGTGTGCCCTGCTGTCCTGCGTCACGTTGGTCCCGCTGCTGAATGCGCTGCTGGTGCTGTTGGTGACGCTGCCAGTCGGCTCTCGAGAGGGGACGGGTGTCGGGGAGGATGGTGGGCACGTCGGGCCGCTGCCAGCCCCGATAGACGTGCTCGAAGGCGTGGTCAGGGTAGGTCCCCCCTACGGGTGAGTATCGTCGCACATGCTCCGTGTAGTCGATGTTCTGCGGCTCTGAGATCGCCGTAATGTTGATGGCCCGCTGGTGCGCTGGTCCATAGAGGCAGAAACTACCACGGTTGCTGCGGTCGTGGTTTAGCTCAGCTTCGGTCGTGGCACGGCTCACCATGGCGTCACAGAGTCGCATATCGTAGTCGAGAGCTTGAGGCCCAGGACCACCCTCGGCGTCCCAGTACAGTACCACATCTCGCCAGCGGGTGCGGGTCATGTGGGTGCGCTCGGCGATCAACTCGCAGACGGTCCTGACCGTGACACGATCCCTGTACATGTTGGTAATGGCTAGGGAGAAGGGTCGGCGGACCGTCTTGTTGAAGGTGAGTTCCTCCTTGAGGGCCTGATGGGGGCTGAAGAGCACATAGCCTTCCCTCCAAAGCGGTTGGTCGGGGGAAGGTTCTTCGGGCATCCCCGTTCCTGTGAATCCAGGTGGCCGCGTTGTGCCGTCAGGCAATCCCTGCCTGGGGACGCGCCGCGGCTGTGGTGGGAGGTACCATTGGCCCTGGTAGCCTACTTGCCCTGGTTGTGGAGGTTCTCCCCCGGGGCCTGAAGGCGCTCGGGGGGGTTCCTTGAGGTCGTGGAGGGCTGGCGCGTTGCCGAATTGGCGGGCAAGGATGTGCGGCGGCATCCCTGTGGCACGGACGTCGAGCTGGTTGTGTGGCCTGGGGGGGTGGGGACACCTGCTGGACAGGCAGCATGTGTCGGAGTCCCTCTTATTGGTGCTGTATGCACACGTCCAACTGTTGCACGAGTAGTCCGTGGACCAGTCCATAAGTGTACGCAGTCCGCTGCGGCCGCAGTCTGGGCACGTTGGTTGGCCCGAGGTGCCAAGCTGTGTGTTGCGGCGAGCCGCGCAATATTGGCAGCATTGGAATCGACACTGTAGGCAAGACCAGCGTCCTGGTAAAGGCGGTAGCGCATGCTCGTTTGTGCCTGGGTCGTCTGGGTGGGGTCTCGGGCGATCCCACAAGGGCCAGACGTCAGCAAACCAGGATTGGCCTGTAGTGCGGACTACCTCGGCGGGGAGGCGTGCGTCCTCGGCATGGCACCTGATCCACTGGGGCCCCATATCCGCTGGTACCATGACGGTGCGCCAGGAGTCGTCCCCCTTAACGTGGACTTGGGTCGGTGCCCAGAGCTTAGTAGTGGTGTCGCCGTGATCATGATGGAGGATGACCCAGCCGTCACGCCCGTCCACCGTAGGGTCAATGACGCGGTAGCCCATGACTGTCGTCCCCCACGGTAAGTAGGCGCCATCGTGGTGATCACCAGGGTCGAGCCAGACCTCGATGCCAGGGGCGTTGACACGGGACCGCACATCACGCACGTGGTAGGCGAGGACGTGGTAGGCAGTCGGCTCCTCCTCCGTCACAATGTGCTCCCACGTCTCGATGCCGCTGTTGTCGGAGGTGGAGTTCCCGTCGCTCTGTCGTGACGAGCGAGAGGCAGATCGTCGCGCACGGGCGCGGCCTCGGGCGAGGGCGGCGGCCGCGCTGATGAGGGATGGCGTACGGCGTTCGTCGACTCCAGATGACGTCGATGAGGGGTCTGGACTGTGGGCTAAGGCTGTGCCTGACTTGTGCGTGCGTGGTGGGTCCGACGCGGCCCCAGGGCTGGAGCCGCTGGGGCGCGACCCGTGTGCGTCAGGGTGCCCCCGCACGGGGACAGCTTGCAAGCCCGTGTACACCAGGTCGATGAGTGGTTTCGGGTCCAGCTGGAGTATGTGGAGCGAGACGCGTGGTCGAGGCTGATTAGGGTCGTCCCTGGTGGCTGCTTCCGTGTCGTAGTGCTGTTTGGCCCATGCTCGCGCCGCTTCTGGCGAGTATAGCGCCTGCGGTGGTGGCCATGCTGCCGCGATGGTTGATCTGCGCCTAGTGCTAGCTTCCTGGTCGTGAGCTTCAGCCGCCTCACGGAGATCTGAATGATCGTAGCCAGCAATGTGGAGGGCGTGCGCGCAGTCACCCATGCCATAGGCGTGTGGAAGGGCACGGCACCTGGAAGCAGCTTCTGTGGGGGCACACCAGTCCATGCGGATGAGGAGGCTCAGGACCCGAGGGTAAATGAGGCGCGCTCCGTGAGCCTCCCCTTTCACGTAGTTGTGCCTGTTTTCCCCGCGCGGTGGTTGGGTGGCTTCGCACATCCAGAGTGCGATGGGTCCCCACGCGAGGGTGTCGTCTTCGAGACTGTAGGGCGGGTGGGGCGGTATCGCGTACCACGCGGCCAGCGAAGGGTGCACGCTCACGTACGTGCGGCCAACGTTGGTGCCAGTTCGACCCTTCGTTTCACGGCGGGGGCCTGGCAAGAGGTGCCCTCCACAGGCAGCAAGACGGGCCGCAAGGTCGCCGCGGGTCCCATGCCAGAAAACAGTGGGCGCGTCGGTGGTGGGTTGACGGAGGTCCCACGTGAGGTATGGGAAAATTGTCTCGCCCGAGTTGCCGCCCGAGTCTTCCAGCACCCAAGTGAGGCGGTTCGGTGGCCTCTGCATGATGTCCGTCCACGGCCCCAGCACTTGGAGTGTTGGGTCGTGAGTGAATCGAGGGTGGTCGTGGAGTCGTAGAGCGTCTTTGATGTCCTCAGTGGACACGCCACTGTTCCCTAGCGCGAAGCCGTTTTGGTACAGGGCGTTAAGTATGCTCTTCGGCGGCTCGGGGACCGCTGGGTCACGCTGGATGGTGTTGCGTGAGTTGCGTGTCGGTGGCTTGAGGGCAGTGTAAGGCGTACCAGGGCCTGAAGGCGCCTGGGGCCTGTCAGGTGATGCATAGCGTGCTCGCCGTCGTGGTGGTTGGGTGTCCGCGTCGGGGGAGGAACCACGAGCGTCAGCATGTCGGAAGATGGACCACGGGCTGCCATGGGTGCGTTCTCTCGTTTCCCTTGGCTCGGTGTCGCTACCGTGTGCTGTGGCATCCTCGTTGGTCGGTAGGTTACCGAATGTCGTGCCGTTCTTGGAGCCGTCTCGTGGCGTCGGGCTGGTCGATCTTGGTGTGACAGACGAGGCTCGCGATACGGCGGCTGTGACTTCAGCGATGGCGGCGGTGGTGGCGGTGGTGACGTCGGCGACTGCGGCGGCAACAGCTGCGGCGTAGTGTTCCTGTAGCAGCGGATGTCGGAGTGCGTGCACCTGCTGGTCGTCGTGTTCGTCGGCGAGCGTGCACGGCATTTTGCGTGTGGCCTCGTCCTTCGGCTTCCTGCTCGGTTGGCAACAGCGGAGGCACCAGTGGGCAGTGGATGAGTCCAGGGCCCGCGCACATATGCGGGCGCCTACGTGTCCGACAGCTCCCTGGGCAAGGAGTTTGGCACCGACGAGTAGAAGACCACACACAACTCCACCCGTGGCTATGGCCCCTAGCTTGCCGCTGGCCCATTTAAGGACGCCCCCGAAGCCGCTCCCGACTGCAGTGGCTCCGCCCGAGACACCATCTCTGAGTTTGTCGCTGGTCCATTTGAGAGTGGCCCTCAATGTGGACGTGACATAGTATGTCGTTTTGCGTCGGAATATAGTGGACACCGATGGGCCTGGTGCGGTCGCTTGGCGTCGTCGTCGTTGTCGGTAGCTGGGGTCTCGGCTCGGGGTCGGCAAGTATCCATCGATCTGGTCCTTGTACGGCATTGCTATCGCGATGGCGTACGTGGCCACCAGGAGGCAGATGAGGCAGCCACAATGTCGTGATGCCGCTGAGCTGTGCTGGGGCTCGTGGGGACCGCTGGCATCTGGGTGTTCATCATCGATGGGGTCGTTGTCGATGTCGGCCTGCCAGTGGTCGATGGCACTGGGGTTGGAGTCAGTCACGTTGTCACCTCCTGCGGTCTGGGGATGTCCAGGTCTAGCCAGTGGTGCAGCGGGGCTGAAGCCGCCACTGCACGGCCTGGCATGAGCTGGCGAAGCAGTGGAATGGCTAGTCACATCAGCGGCAGTGACGCCTTCAGCGTCGTTAGGCCGCGCAGAAGGGTCGGCCTGATCTGAGGTGTGGGGCGCACTGCGTTGCCACGGGGCGAGCCCAGAGTGAGGCTCACTGTCGCGGTCACGCTGAGCCGAGTCGCCTGATGGTATCGTGCCGTCTCGATCCTGGATATCGATGTCGTCCTGGCTATCCTCCGACGCGTGGAACGAGTCCATGGATGTATTGCCGATATCGCTGGCCGCGATGTGCTGGAGCAGCCATGATACGGGATCTTCTGCGGCCTGATCGGTGCCGTCCGTCGGCGCCGCAGCGAGCTCCGCCTCGACGAGCGGCAGCATGTCTGGCGGTTGGTGCAGGATAACATCAGCGAGGTACGCCATGGCGTCATGGTCGGGTGGAGGGAGACCTCTTGGCAGCAGAGCATGGGCCCGTGAGAGGTATGGCGGCAAAGGTGCCATGAAAGCCTCAGGGCCAACGAGCGTGGCACGAGCGCCCTGGTACTCCAGAAGGAGGCCGAAATAGCGGGTGGCGTACTCGCGGCTGCTCTGGATCCGAGTGAGGTTGCGGTTGATGCGCTGCCTGTCGGGGCCCGCTCTGTGCCAGATGTCCTCGCACATGTCGACCGCGGTGCGATGACGCAGGGCGTCGGTGGTGTCCTCGGACGCCTCAAGGAAGAGGTGATCGTACTGTGGCAGATGGAGCGTCGCCAGGATGTACGGGACGCAGTCCTCGAGCCATGCCCAGTACATGTCCTGGTTATCCTCACCTGGTGCCCACGCCGCAGCACACGGTATGAGCCGGGCGCGGATCATCATCAGGTGCCAGAAAGCAGGGTCTTCCTCGGGTTCGCCCCTATCTCGCATGGGAGTGGTGGGACCCGTAGGGCATAGCGGGGCACAGCAGCGGGGCTGAAGCCGCCACTGTGTGCCTGGCCAATACTGCACGGACTCGCGGCAGCGGTGCCGTTGACGATCGGGTCCAAGATGGTGCAGTGATCGTACTTGTAGATGCTGTCATCGTAGAGGTAGAAAAGGGACGCACGTTCGACGTGCTGCAGAAGAAACCCACCTCCATGCTGGGGCGCACCGCCTGAAGACGGGTGTGCTCCAGCGAGCGAGGGGAGGGCCAGGCTGAAAGCAAAGCGCCACATGATGGCGAGGCCTGGCAGGCGGCGCGAGCGATGAGCCAAAAGCTGCATGTCAGCACGCATCTTTAGGTACCCCTGCATGCTCATGTACATTGCAACAAACACACCCACAGCAAGATGACAGGTGTCCCTACACCAGGTAGCTTGCTCGTGCTGCTGCCAAAAATGACATGATATAGCAAGGAGGAGGTACGACGAGAAGTGAGAAGGGATGCCTCTGAAGGCGCTTCCTCGGAGGGCTGAGGCGGGCCCTCTGAGGCACCTTCAATAGGGTTCCTGTGTGGCCCGCCCTTTGTCTTTGCCTTTGTCAGCCCCTGGGGGCCCCGTCCCTGGGGTGACCTGGCCTGGCTGGTCGATCCACCCGCAGACAGCCACGGGATCGGCAACTGGTGCAGCTTCCTCCTTTTTGGTATCGAGGGTGGCCACCTGGGGCAGGTGGATGGTACCCCCCGTGAGGTGCCCGAGGAGGGCCTGGATGTCGCCGCGCAGTGCAGCAGCTTCGGTAGTTGCCGTCTGTTGCTGAGTGACGACGGTGGCAAGCCCTCGTTCCAAGCCTGTAACGTGCTCCGTGAGTGTGGCCTGGGATGAGAGAACGCCCGCAAGCTGGACCTGCATGTTGTCCACCGTGTTGGCAAGCAGCTCGTGCTGTTGTTCCATGTGTTGGATGCGGGTCGTAGCGGCATCTGACAGTTTAGGGGCCGTAGCGAAGCGTTCGCCGAGGGTGTTCGGTTCGCGCGATGCCACGCTGAATTCATCCTCTGATGAGAGGATCTCGACGTCGCCTGGTACCTCGGCGGCTGCGTCAGCGTGCCCTTCCGTGTGGCCCCCACCTTCGGCCGCCCCCGTGCCAGGTTGCGGGTCATGCCCGTCCCCACCTGGTCCTTGGACGGCCGTCTGCTCGGCAGCTCCATCCGTGCCGTGCGGGGGTGCAGAGGAGCTGCGGCCTGGAGCGCCGTGTGATCTTGCGTGCGGCGTGGCGTCGCGTTTCCCGCTGGAGGATCGGTGGCGCTTGGCTAAAGGCTCCTCCTTGGGGATCGGGAGCGGTGCGACGCCCTTGCCTTTGGGCGTGGCAGTCATGAGGTCGTGGAGGTAGGGGCTCTGGGCCGCTTTGGTTAGGAGTGTGCCCGTGGCGGGGCTGAAGCCGCCACCACGGGCGGGCGGCGTCACAGGCTCTGTGATAGTGGTAGGGGTGACAATGGTAACGTTGTCCCTCTTCGGCACGACCTCAGCCAACGGGGCCTCGGTGATGCTCCACGGGATGGGGCACCCTGCGACCTGTACCGTATATGTGGGTGGGGGACGATGAGCGCGCACTAAGGCAAACTGCGCCGAAGTGGCTGGGTCCCAGGCGGTGTGGTAGACCTCACAGTCCCATTTGACGGACGGGCCCGTGAGAGTCTTGGCAAGCTGAGTCAGCGTGGCATGGCGTGCCGCAATGCCCGTGATGCGGTATCGCGTCTTGGCGAGAGTGGCTTCGCAGCCACGGATGCTGACGGCAGCGGCCTTGGCGGCGTCTGACCCACGTGCAACACGGATCCCCAATAAGCCTGACTTGCCGTGCCTGACGACTCCTAGGGCTTTGAAGTCCACCGACTTCTGAAACGCCTCTGCCATCGTGATGGGCTGGTCCTCGGGGAACCACACGGTCTGGTACTTGTCTGCCGTGGGCTCGTCCGCACCTACGTTGCTGAGGTCGTAGGTGGCGCCGAGTTGCCCCGAACCCGCCAAGACCTTGTCAACTGCTTGAAGACTGACGCCGAAAGTGGCAGCCAGGGACCTTTTTCCGACGCCAGATCCGTACCTGCCTAGACTTTTGCAGGGTTCGAGGATAGTGACGGAGGAGAGAGAGAGAGAGAGAGAGAGAGAGAGAGAGAGCGGAGAGAGAGAGAGAGAGAGAGAGAGGGGGAGTTGAGAGAGGAGACAGGCGAGAGAAAGAGAGAAGAGAGAAGCGAGAGAGAGAGAGAGAGAAGAGAGAGAGAGAGAAGAGAGAGAGAGAGAGAGAGAGAGATAGAGAGATAGAAGAGAGAGAGAGAGAGAGAGAGAGAGAGAGAGGAGAGAGAGAGAGAGAGAGAGTGGAGAGAGAGGGGGGGGGAGAGAGAGAGAGAGAGAGAGAGAGAGAGAGAGAGAGAGAGAGAGAGAGAGAGAGAGAGCGAGAGAGAGAGAGAGAGAGAGAGAGAGAGAGAGAGAGAGAGAAGAGAGAGAGAGAAGAGAGAGAGAGAGAGAGAGAGAGAGAGAGAGAGAGAGAGAGAGAGAGCAGAGAGAGAGAGAGAGAGAGAGAGAGAGAGAGAGAGAGAGAGAGCGGGAGAGAGCCGGACAAGTAGGCGGACCAGGGTCCGTCCGCGAGGCGCACTGCGGTGCGACAACCCGCCAAACACTATTTGCGGCGGTGCAGCCTTGAGATACGAGGGCGGGCAACAAACCCCCTCCCCCGGCGCAATGCGACTGACGCTACAGACGGCGGACAGACAGTGAAGATCTCACGTGTCAGACCGCGTGACGAAGAAGGCCCCAACAAGAAAGGCGACGTGCTGACACGTGGCTAGGCGGCTTGGCAGACCGCCAGTTGGGCGCTTCGCCGCAACGCGGCGCGCAGGGACGGGGCACCCCCCGCCCCCACGCCCTGACACCGTGGACGCGGGGCCACGCGTGCACACGGGCAGGCAGAATGGCGGAGATTAGTGCGGGGCTCCAGGCGGAGCGCCGCGGAGCGATGACAGCATAGCATGGAGGGTGAGTGGCGGCGCAGCACCATCGGGCGAGGGTGTAAGCAGCTCGGCGAAGGCACGACCGGCGCGGTGGAGGCGCTGGAGCAGAGGGCCTTGACGGGCTTGAGCAGCGGCAAGGTCGGCGGCGAGAGCAGCACACCTCTGCTGAAGAGCGGCCATAGACTGGGACAGCTCGGCTTCGCGGTCGGTGAGGGGCGGCTGCTCTGTGCCTGCGGCCGCGGGCCTCGTGGCGGGGACGAGGTCATCGGTGCGCCTGGCCAGGTGGTGGACCAGCGCGGTGCGGCGATCCGTGTGCTGGCGGCCGTCGCCCTTGCGAGGCGACTGGAGGGTAACGCGCGGTCCCAGGGCTGAAGCCGCTAGGGCCACGCCCCGTGAGGACGGAGGAGCCGCAGCCTCGCACCCAGCAACAGTAAAAGCGTGGACGGGGTGCGACGGCCTGACTGGCTCAGTGCCCTGCGGGGGGGCTGGAGCCGCCCCCGCGGGCTGGCGCTGGTGGGGGGACGGGGTGGGTGGCACGGGGGGACCAATCATGATGCCGTGCGAGGGCTCGGAGGTCGGCCGCGTGGTCGGGTGGCGTCTCGATGAAGCGGCATCGTCGGCAGCGTGGGGTGTCGGCGGGGCGTCGTCTATGCTGCCACTCAATCCGAGGGGATCATAAAGGTCCTCGTCGGCGTCTTGACGGTGAGCGACGTCATCATGTGGGTGCGATGTCGCTCTCGGTGGCGGAGTCGAGGTGGGCGTCGAGAGGCTGCCCGACGGGGCAGGGTTGGCGCTGGCTGGCCCGTCGTCCAGGAAGTCTAATCCCCCGCCGAAGCCGAACGGGTCGTCCTCCTGTTCGTCGTGCATCGCCCGTTGGGCCTCGGCCCAGAGCTCATCCGGGTTCTGCGGGAGCGAGGGAGAGCGAGAGAGAGCGAGAGAGAGCGAGTGAGAGCGAGAGAGAGAGAGAGAGAGAGAGAGAGAGAGAGAGAGAGAGCGAGAGAGAGCGACAGAGAGCGAGAGAGAGCAAGAGAGAGCGAGAGAGCGAAAGAGAGAGAGAGAGAGAGAGAGAGAGAGAGAGATATAGAGAGAGAAAGAGAGAGAGAGAGAGAGAGAGAGAGAGAGAGAGAGAAGAGAAGAGAAGAGAAGAGAAGAGAGAGAGCGAGAGAGAGAGAGAGGGAGAGTGAGAGAGAGAGGAGAGAGCAGAGAGAGAATAGAGAGAAGAGAGAGAGGAGAGAGAGAGAGAGAGAGCAGAGATAGAGGCAGAGAGAGAGAGGCACAGAGAGAGAGGCAGAGAGAGAGAGAGAGAGGCAGAGAGACAGAGGCAGAGAGAGAGGCAGAGAGAGAGAGAGAGAGGCAGAAAAGAGGCAGAGACAGAGAGAGGGCAGAGAGAGAGAGAGAGACAGAGAGAGCAGAGAGAGCAGAGAGAGAGGCAGCTCAGTCACACTTAAATCCAGATTCGTCCTCACCGAGTCCCACCACCAAGGGAGCGCCAGCAAGGAGATGCACATATGGGGATCCCCACGCAGTGAATAATTTTCTGTGTGTGTATTCTTTGTGTGTCCTGGGGCCCCGTCAGCTTGGGGACGAGCTGGCCACCCCCAGCAGAGGCCCCCGGCGAGGCGCAGGTGCCGACGAGGGCAGGCCGAGGCCTGCAGAGGCCGCGGAGCGCCGACGCAGCCGCCCCTCAGAGCCTTCGAGCCTCGGACCCGACGCGTGCGGAGGATCGTCGACACCCTGGGCCCCCCAGACGTGATCGCGTCTTGCAAAAAAGAATCAGGGCCGGAGGTTTTTGCCAGTGTGCTGCCTCGGGGGGCCCTGACCGTCAAGCAACGATTCGGGGTGGAGGACCGGTCCTGGGGAAAGGGTCGGGGTTTCCAGGGACGCCGTCCCGAAAAAATCAGGACGTCGCACGTCTGGGTTGGAGTCCACCCTCTGGCTGGAGCCACGGGGGCCGCAGGTTGTCGCGGCGCCTTGCCGGGGAAGCGTAGGGCTCGAGCTTGCCGGGGCCTGGGTTTGAGATGCTTGTTCTGGGGGCGTTCTTCTTTGAGGCCATTTCATTTAGAGGGGGAAGATCCACCCTGGCCTCAGCAACCGGCGTGTGCTGAACAGCTCTGGGCGTCTACTAATCAGCCTTGCCTTATCCGATCCCTTCCGTAGGCGCGGTTGCTCAAGGGCTTCGCTTGTCGGACTGGTTATTCTGAGTGTGCTTTTTTTCGGCCCTCTACTAACGGATCTGTCTGATTCTAAGTGGACAATGATTCTACTCTAGTTCGATTCCAGCTCGGCACTAGGTCAGCTCAAGTTCGGCTCAAGTCGACGGATGTTCGACGCAACATCGACGCACGAGTGGAGCGCGTGGCTCCAGGAAGGTTTCCCGAACCAGCATCTGAGGTTTGATCCCCGCTCTTGATTTCCCCGGCGTGGATTTTGACCGTCCAGTTGTCGTGGGAGGTTGGGGGCTCGCGTCAGAGTTCAGACCACTCCCCGTGATTTGCCAGACGGCCCCGTCGGTCAAGCCTGTGTCCAGGCGACTTGAGTCCCACGCCTCCCTAGACGTCTGCACAGAGGGTGCGACAGACGGCACGCCCCTGCGGCCCCGGTCGCCCCCTGCTCCGAGTGGAAGGTACCGATGCCGTCGCCCTCCCCTCCCGGACACTCCAGAGCAAGGCGCGGGGAGGAGTCGGAGCGGCGGCGGGCCTGCGGCGGCCCAGCAGTCGTCCCGGCGAGCAGGGAGGGGGGGGAGGGGCTCGAGGCGCGCTTGGTTCGGGAGGGCTTGTTGCCCTTCTCGGCCCACGGAGGCCGTTTTTCAGGCCCCGGGGCCTTTGACAAAAATGGACCAGGTGGACCCCAGAAGGGGTCCGGGAACCGATCTTGAGCGGATTTTGCCGCATGACCCCCGGTCCTGATCGATTGGTTTGTCGGCGTCACCCCAATAGAGACAATCGTCTGAAAATCCTGAACCGTGCCCAAACACCATTCCTGGGACTGCAGCACAGTGAATCAACGTTACCGTTGCGTCCTGATGATCCTGAGTCTGTCAGGACGCCGTGAGGAAGACCACGACGACGAGAAAGAGGAGCAACGGGAAAATGAGACGATGAGGGCAAGGACGAGGACGCGGACGAGGACGAGGAGGACGAGAAGGAGGAGGAGGAGGAGGAGGAGGAGGAGGAGGAGGAGGAGGAGGAGGAGGAGGACAACGAGGACGAGGACAGAGCCCTCAAAATCGCCTCTTCGAGCCCTCTTGGGATTCTTTTGGGAGATCTTGGGATCCTCTGTGGGCTCTTTCCGGGGATCTTGGGGCCCTCTTGGAGCCCTCTTGGGGCTCTCTTGGGGCCCAAGGGGGGGCCCTGGAGGGCCGGGGGTCCCCGATTTACGTCCCCCCCTGGGGCCGTCCAAATAGCCCCTTGGAGCCCTCTTGATAATCTCTTGGGCCGCTTTGGGGCGCTCCGCTGTCTTGGAGGCCTCTTGGGCCCCATCTTGGACCTCTCTTGGGCCATCTTGGGGTCCATATTAAGACCTCGAAAGCACATCAGAAGCGAAAAGGTGATAAGGCAAGCATCATTGGTTTTCCGTCGGCTGTTGAAGTATTGTGGCCTCTTGGGGGGGGGGCTTCTGATGGGGGCTCCGAGAGCACTTGAGACCGTCGTGTGGCCCTTGTCGGGCTTCTTTGCGGCATGTTGGAAGCTATCCTGAGCCATCTTCGGTATCCTGAGCCGCCTTGGAGGCCATTTTGGAGCATCGGAGGCTCTCTTTAAGCCATTTGGGGCCATCTTGGACGCTCTCACCCCTCCGTCCTCCCGCGTCCAGAGCCAGGGTGGGGGAGACAAACCTCCCCGACGGCAAAAAGGGTTTTGGAAGGGGAAAGACAAATTCTGTTGACCACCGTAGCCCAAAGGGCTGGTGGGGGTATAGAACCCGAAAACCAGACACTAAGCGCCCCGGTTAAATGGAGCGGCCAGCCTTGCGTCATTTTTAATTGTTGGAGGATGTCTTGGAGCTCCGGGGCCGTCCACAAACGGCACGGGATGAACATCCACCCTTGCGTGCCATCGCTCGGCCGTGTGTTCGTTTTAGTTGTTTGGGCATCGGTCTTGGCAGTCACGGTCGCAACCCGTGCGACCCCAAAAATCTCGCAAGTTGTTTTCGGGCCACCGACTACGGTGGTGGCTGCCACAACCAACCAGAGGTTGGAGGCAGTACACGGCGACCGGCTAGGGGAGCCGGGGTGCACGGGAGGTCAGGTGATGCCCTCCTCCACCCATCCCCATCCTCCCATCACCTCCTCTTCTTTTTTCCCATCCTCCCCCATCTGCCTCTTCCTCCTCGAACCGATTCCCTCCCCCGACCTCCTCTTCCTTTTCCCCTTTTTGCCGTCCTCGAGCTCTTCCCCATGCATTGGGCAAGCGGCGCCCATCAACAGCATTCGAGGCGCCGGAGGTCTGCGGCGACTGCTGCTCGCGCTGTCGCCTCTCTGGGCCTCCCGGGGGGGCACCCGTGGCCACGGGAGGATTGGCCTCGGATCCGAGGCGAATCCTTCTGTGGCCCACCCCGTCGAAGAAGAAGCAACTGCGAAGCCAGTCTCAACACATTCACGTGCTTCATAGAGGTTCGGGCGCTTCATAACGATCCTCCTCCTCCTCCTCATCCTCCTCATCCTCCTCCTCCTCCACCTCCTCCTCATCTTTCTCCTCCTCCTCCTCCTCATCCTCCTCATCCTCCTCCTCTGCTTGCCTCCAGGGTGCACTGGGTTTCTTGGCTTTCGATGGTTTTGCGATGGAAAGCGTGGCGCTCCCACACCGAACACCGATGGACGTCCTGGGGTCTCAGGGTGGGGTTGCTTGTGGAAGATCTCTTGTGGTCGGGCCTCCACTGTACATGAGCGCATCGTGTGTTGCCAGAGGTGTCCCTGGCCCGAGGTGCCCCCAGGATGTCCCGGGAAGACCCAGAGATGAGCGACGCAAGCAAACGGGGTCGTCGTCGCCGACGTTGGCGCGCAAGCTGCCCGCAAGAGGTCGCGCGTCAGCGCCATCGTTTGCAGCGTGGCGCGCCACGCCAGCGGCCCGCGTGAGCTGCGGCGTAAGGTCGCTGTGCAATGTCTCGTGAGACCCGTGTTTGGTCGTCGCTCATTTGGGCCCCGGGGTCAAGTCGGGCATGTCCCTCTACAGGAGGAATTTTCAGAAGTAGTCAAAACATGTTTGGGTATTTTTGCGCATTTTTGGAATGAATCTTCTTTGTTATCCAAAATCCGCCTGTAGGAGGACATGCCCGACCTAACCCCAGGGGCTCCAGAGTGCAGCGAAAAGCCGGGGGCGCAATGGGCCAGGACCACTGCCAGCAGCAACCGAGCACACAACCATTCGGAGGTCCGTGCCAGGCCTCCAGACGTGTTAAGTGGAGGCGTAGTTGTTGCCTCTCCCAGGTTCCTCTTACATGGTATGTGTTTGTGCAGTTGTGTCCTCTCCCAGATTATGTGTATGTGTAACTAATTTGTTTCCCGGGGTGTGCTGGCATCTGTACCATTCTGCTCCCTCAATTTCGCGCACGTAGCTTCAATTTCTGGCTCACGAATGCTGGCGCCACTGCCCACGCGTCTCAAGGACCTGACAGTGGTTGTCTAGTTGACCCGATTCGCCTCTTACGATATTTCACCCCTGTCCCGAGCGCTGGCGCTGCAGAAGCAGCGTGGTGTCCTCAGCCACTGGTTGATGAGGCAGGAAGGTTTTGTCGCGTCTAGAGCGACCCGCGTTTCTGAATTTTCAGTCCATGCACTTGCGGTAGGACCGCGCCTATCGGCTGCGGATGCTACAATGAATATGCACTGCGAGTTTTGGCACTTTACCAATATGATATGTTGCGCGACTTCGGCCATGGAAAATGACGCGAGGCGAAGCACGACTCCCACCTGGCCCAGGCGTCCTAGCAGTGAGCAACTAGCATCTGGAAGACCACGCCCGGGGCGCTGCAGAGAGGCGCCGCCATCGAGGGGGTCTGAGGAGTTGGCACCTCTTCCTCGGCGGAAGCTAGAGGAACCCCTGCAGAAGCTGGTGGACGTAGAAAGGTTGCAGGTCCCATGGCGGAAGCCGGAGGGCGGCGGCGGAAGTACACTATGCGCTCTGCAACATGGCAGCCTTGGGGGATCCAGGACTTGTGGAATCGGCTATATGGCGCCTCTCTTTCTCGTCCTCCGCTCCCTCCTCGTTTCTCCGCCCTCGCCCCCCCACCCTCCATCCTGCCGTTGCTGCCGCTGTTCCTGCTGCTCCTCCTCCTGCTGCTCCCCCAGAGTCAGGCCTCGAGGCGGAGGAGGAGGCGGCGGCTTTCCTTCACGGCTAATGTTTAAACGCGTTTTAGCGTTAATTAAACTTTCTTCCCTCACGGGCATTGTAACAACAAGACTGCTCCTCCTTAACGTTCTCTGGCACGGGGCGGTGTGCCGGCGGGCCGTGGGACCGCGCGCTGGCCGCGCCGTTGGTCCGGCTGCGCTGCTACCGCGACGCGCCTTTCCCGATTCGATCTCGATAGGGAAGCAGACAAGGACAAGAGCATACCGTGCCGTTTTTTAATACATGCTCCGCGTGCGGATCATGTATGCAGGGATTCAGTATTACAAACAGCGATGAGTTCATGCATAAATTTATTCATGAATTAATCATGTATTAGAATTCTATATCCAAAACATCCCATGTATTAAAAACTGCCCTGTAGCATCTCGGAGGTCCGACCGATTTTCTCGGATCGGCGCTGGGGCCCCCTGGCGGTGCCTCAGGCGCCGCCCCTGACGCGCTCCGCGCGCCAGGGAGGGGGGGTCCAGCGCCGATCCGAGCAGTCCGCGCGGACCTCCGGGTTCTGATTCCCCAAACTGTGCTTGCACTGAAGGGGTCCTGGGGAATATTGGGAGATTTGGCGAACGTTTCCCGCCGATTTTGGTAGCCGGCTGGGTTCCCGGGTTCCCCGTGCCGGGTTCCCGGGCTCTTGATTATTCACCACCCACCAAGCCACCCCAACCCACTCCGAAGGCTCAGATTTACCCTCGATTTCTAGTGGGGGGGGGTCGGGAAACATGGAAAAAACACGCGTGGAACCCTTACCCCCCCCCAACCCGGAATTCGGGTCTTCGGGGTTGGGGCGGTCTGGTAGGTAGTCAGTTGTGGGCTCCGGGCCGATTTCGGTGGGCGGCGGGGGTCCCGGGTTTCTGGATTCCCGGGTTCTTGTTCGACCTCTTGATCGAGCGGTCTCACCATCGATCTTATTACCAATCTCTCTATCGATCTCACAATCGACCTCATCACGATTTCGCAATCGACTCAATGATAGATCGCCATCTTGGAGGCCTCGTGGGCGCTCTTGGGGCGATGTTGGGGGCCACCTTGGAGGCCTCGTGGGCGCCGTTGGGGCGATGTTGGGGGCCTCCTGGGCCGTCTTGAGCCGTCGGAGAGCCGATAAAAAGAAAATGCCAGCATCCTTCAAACACCTCAGGTAAATCAATGATTTTGGCCCCGTGGGGCCTTCCTGGAGGAGCTCTTGGAGGCCTCTTGGGGGTCTCTTGGGCTGTCTTTGGCCATCTTGGAGCCATTTGGGCCATCTTGGAGGCTTCGTGGACGAATTTGAAGGCATTTTGAGGCTATCTTAGACTGTCTTGGGTGCATCTTGGGCCGCTTTGGAGGCATCTCGGGGGGAGCGAGAAGAGGAGGAGGGGGAGGATGAGGAAAAAGAGGAGGAGGAGGAGGACGAGGCCTCTTGGGGCACTCTTGGGGCCTCCTGGGAGCTTCTTGGGGGCCTCTAGGTGGGTTCGGGGGGGCCTTTGGGGGCTTCTTGGGGGGCCTCTTTGGCCGTCTTAGGGCGTTCCTAGCTTGTCTGACGCCGTCGGAAGCCGTCTTGGGGGCCTCTCTGGGTCGTTTTGGGGCCCTCTTGGGGTATATCAGGGGTTATTCGAGGCCATATTGGGCGTCTTTGGAGGACTTTTAGGCCGTTTGGGGGCCCTCTTGGGGCCGTCTTGGGAGCCTCTTGGGCCATCTTGGAGGCCTCTTGAGCGATCTTGGGGGCCTGTTGCGCCGTCTTGAGCCGTCGGAATGCCGAGAAGAAGCACATGCCAAAATCTGTCAAACACCTCAGGAAAATCAATCATTGTGGCCTCGTCGTGCTCTCCTGGCTGACCTCCTGGACGCCTTTTGGTCTGTCTTGGAGGCCTCTTGGGGGCCTCGTGGGCCGTCTTGGGCCGTCCTGAAGCCATCTTAGGCCGTCTTGGGTGCATCTTGGGCCGTCTTGGAGGCATCTTGGGGCCATCGTAGCCGTCTTGGAGGCCGTCATAGCCGTCTTGGAGGCCCCTTGGGCCCTCTTGGGGCCGTCTTGGGGGCCTCTTGGGCCCTCATTCGGCCATCTTGGAGGTCCCGTGGGCGATCTTGGGGCGATTGTGGGGCCCTTTTGAGCCGTCGGAAGGCCGAAAAGACGCAAATGCCAGAATCCTTCAAAAGCCTAGGGAAAATCAATGATTGTGGCCTCTTCGGGCCCTCCAGGGGGACCTCTTGGAGGCCTCTCGGGCCGTCTTGGAGGCCTCTTGGGGGCCTCTTGGGCCGTCTTGGGCCATGTTGAGCCCATCTGAGGCCGTCTTGGGTGCATCTTGGGCCGTCTTGGAGGTCATCTTGGCCGTCTTGGAAGCATCTTGGAGGCCATCTTGGGTTATCTTGGCGGGTGGCCGGCGGGACGCGCCGGAGCCCCAGGGGGAGTTCTTTTGGAAAAAATGCCAGGCACCCCTGCGATGAATCGACAGGGGCGGCGGATGGCGGAAAGCGCGCGTTAGCGTGCGGTCCGTTAGCCGGAAGAAATTGGACTTGGGGGAGTTCGAGGGGGGTGGCATCGCCGGACCCGGATCTAATTGCCCTCCCGCCTCGTTTTTTATCGAGTAGGACGGCCTTCGGGGCTCAAAAACAGCGTTTCGCTCGAGACATCATCGGAAAACGCTTCTTGGGTGCTTCTTGGGCCGTCTTAGGCGTCTAAGACAGCCCAAGAAGCGGCCAAGACGGCGCCCAAGACGGCCCAAGAAGCGCCCAAGACGGCCCAAGAGCGCTCCAAGAGAGCCCAAGACCGCCCAAGGCGGCCCCAAAACGTCCCAAGAGGCCTCCACGACGCCCCAGGAGGCGCCCACGAGGCGTCCCAAGAAAGCCCCAAGAGGCCAAAATCATTGATTGTCTTAAGGAAAACGTGCATTTTTAGCATATACGGTTTTTCGCCTTTCATGGCTTTGAAGACGGTCCAAGAGGCCCCCATGACCGCTCCAAGACGGCCCAAGATGTTCCCAAGAGGCCCCCAAAATATCCCAAGAGGGCGCCAAGACGGGCCAAGAGGCGTCCAAGACTGTCCAAGAGGTCCCCTAGAGCGCCCCAAGAAGGCCCAAAAGGCCCCCAAGAAGGCCCCAAGAAGGCCCCAAAACGGCCCAAGAGGGCGCCAAGACGGCACAAGAGGCGCCAAGACAGCCCAAGACGGCCCCAGGATGGCCCCAAGAAGGCCCCAAAAGGCCCCCAAGAGAGCCCAAAGACGGCCAAAGGCAGCCTAGTCCCTTCACCCCCGCAGCCCAGAAGCTCCCAGGAGGCCCCAAGAGGCCCCCGAGAAGCCCCAAAAGGTCCCCAAGAGGCACCCAAGAGGCTCCCCAAGAGCCCCCCAAGAGGCCCAAAGTACTCCCAAAGGCTCTGAGCACCGCGGCTCCCAAGAGCGAGCGGTGACGTAATCGAGCTGACAAGACCAAAGCTCCCAACAGAAAGCTGCGGCGTAATAAGTCCTTGACGCCAGGGCACAGGGACGGGCGGCAACGCGTGGACAACGAGCGGTCCACGCAAGGACAACGCGGGGTTCTGGAAAACTGGCAGCCCAAACGCGGAAAACGCAACGCGACCCGACCGCCCCCTCCAAAGCAAGAAACGCGCTCAAAGAAAGCTCCGCGACTCTTCAAAACAGCGTTTCGCTCGAGACATCATCGGAGAGCGCTTCTTGGGCGCTTCTTGAGCCGTCTTAGGCGCCTAAGACAGCCCAGGAAGCGGCCAAGACGGCGCCCAAGACGGCCCAAGAAGCGCCCAAGACGGCCCAAGAGCGCTCCAAGAGAGCCCAAGACCGCCCAAGGCGGCCCCAAGACGTCCCAAGAGGCCTCCACGACGCCCCAGGAGGCGCCCACGAGGCGTCCCAAGAGGGCCCCAAGAGGCCAAAATCATTGATTATCTTAAGGAAAACGTTCATTTTTAGCATATACGGCTTTTCGCCTTTCATGGCGTTGAAGACGGTCCAAGAGGCCCCCAAGACCGGCCCAAGACGGCCCAAGATGTTCCTAAGAGGCCCCCAAAATATCCCAAGAGGGCGCCCAGACGGGCCAAGAGGCGTCCAAGACTGTCCAAGAGGTCCCCAAGAGCGCCCCAAGAAGGCCCAAAAGACCCCCAAGAAGGCCCCAAAACTGCCCAAGAGGGCGCCAAGACGGCCCAAGAGGCGCCAAGACAGCCCAAGACGGCCCCAGGACGGCCCCAAGAAGGCCCCAAAAGGCCCCCAAGAGAGCCCAAAGACGGCCAAAGGCAGCCTGGTCCCTTCACCCCCGCAGCCCAGAAGCTCCCAGGAGGCCCCCAGAGGCCACCGAAAAGCCCCAAAAGGTCCCCAAGAGGCACCCAAGAGGCTCCCCAAGAGCCCCCCAAGAGGCCAAAATACTCCCAAAGGCTCTGAGCACCGCGGCTCCCAAGAGCGAGCGGTGACGTAATCGAGCTGATAAGACCAAAGCTCCCAACAGAGAGCTGCGGCGTAATAAGTCCTTGACGCCAGGGCACAGGGACGGGCGGCAACGCGTGGACAACGAGCGGTCCACGCAAGGACAACGCGGGGTTCTGGAAAGCTGGCAGCCCAAACGCGGAAAACGCAACGCGACCCGACCGCCCCTCCAAAACAAGAAACGCGCTCAAAGAAAGCTCCGCGACTCTCCGAGGCTGAGATAGGACAAGAGCGAGGGGAAGGGAGTCAATAAGAGGTGTAAGAGCGTACGAGCCAGCGATCCCGTGCGCTTTGAAAGTAAGTGCGCTTTCCGTCCCCGTGCCAAGCAGGTCTACTGGCCTTCGGCCCATCCCGCCACAGTGCATGGGCTGTGGGCCAGAGTCCTCAGGGATGCTTTCTGAGGTTTCTTCGGATCGCTCTTGGGGGCAGTTCTGGGGCCTCTTGGGAGCCTCTTGGGGAACTCTTGGGAGCCTCTTGGGGGCCTCTTGGGGCCTCTTGGCGGCCTCTTGGCGGCCTCTCGCGGGCCCCTCAGGGCCGAGGGCTCGAAGTGCCCGTTCAGGTCCCCCGTCTGGGCCCCCTCTCGGAGCCGTCTTGGGGGCCCCTTGGGCTGTCTTGGAAGCCTCTTGGGCTGTCTTGGGGCCCTCTTGGGCCTTTTTGGGGCACTCGTGGGAGCCGCTTGGGCCGTCTTGGGGCAATTTTGAAGGTTTCTTGGAATGTCTTGGAGTGTCAGGAAGCCCGAACAGCGAGAACGCACACATCGTTTCAACGCCTACGGGTAAGAACTGACTGTTGCTTCTCGGGGCCCTTCTGGGAAGGCTCTCGGAGGCCTCTTGGGACGTCTTGAGCGCCTTGTCGGCCTACTGGAGGCCGTCTTGGGCGTCTTGGACCGGTTGTTCGGCGATTCGGGGCCCCCTTAGTCCGTCTTGGGGGCCTCTTGGGGCACTCGTGGCCCCTCCGTGGGGCCGAAAAAGTCACGCGACGAGGCGGCGGGAGCCCCGGGGGGCACACGAGGAGCCGCATGGGGCCACGCGACAAGCCTTAGAGGATCTGTGAATGCTGGGTCCAGGCCTCGTCAAAAAATCCTCAGGATGCAGAGTTGATGCTCCAGGGACTGGGCCAAGGACCTGAGGATGCTCCAGCTCGTGCCTCAAGGGCACGGTGGCGGATCATGGACGGGATTCAACGCCTGGGAGGTTTGATTCAGCATCGGCGCTGGCTATTCGTGGTCGAAGTCAAGCCTACTCCGGCAGAGTCCTAATGAATTCCGCCTCATCCCGCTGAATCGGGTTTCCTCCTGAGTCGATCCGGGCTAATTTGGCTCAGTGGCCTTTTAATCGGGCTTGCTCGCCATTCATCGTCTTTACAAAGCCCTCCCCAGAGTTGCTTCCTGACCGTCGTTTTTCGAGGGCGCGGAGACGGAGGCTCGCCGCGACGACGTCAGTGCCGACGCCGGACCGCCTTCGAACTCGGCCCGCTACGCGGGCCAAAGAGTCCATCTCTTCCATTCCTCCCTCTTCCCTCCTCCTCTTGAGCTTCCTCCTCCTGCTCCTCCTCCTCCTCCTCCTCCTCCTCCTCCTCCTCCTCCTCCTCCTCCTCCTCCTCCTCCTCCTCCTCCTTTTCCTCCTCCTCCCTTCCTCCTCCTCCTCCCTCCTACCTCCTCCCCTCCTCCTCCTCCTCCTCCACCTCCTCCTCCTCCTCCTCCTCCTCCTCCTCCTCCTCCTCCCCTACCCCCCTCCCCCTCCCCCGCCCCCTCCTCCTCCCCCTCCTTTTCCTCCTCCTCCCCTCCTCCTCCCCCTCCCCCTCCTCCTCTTCCCCTCCTCCTCCCTCCTCCTCCTCCTCCTCCTCCTCCTCCTCCTCCTCCTGCCCAAGTCCCTCCTCTTGGGCGCTCCCGCCTCGGCGCCTCTGCGCCGCGCGGCCGTCCGCTCCACCCGAACGGTTCCGAGTCGCTGTGCTCTCCTCCATCTTCCTCTCTCCCCCGCTGCCTTACGTCGGGCGTGTCCCTCCACCTCCTCCTCCTCTCCTCCTCCTCCTCCTCATCTCTCCTCCTCCTCCTCCTCCTCTTCCTCTTATCCTCCTCCTCCTCCTCCTCCCTCGCCGTTTCCTGGTGGCATGAGGTCCGCACGGTGCGCCGCCCCCCCCCTCCTCCTCCTCCTCCTCCTCCTCCTCCTCCTCCTCCTCCTCCTCCTCCTCCTCCTCTGCCTCTTTCTCTTTCTCTGTATCTTCCTCTCTCCCCCGCTGCCTCAAGTCGGGCGTGCCCCTCAACAGGGGGAAACTCCAAATACAGAACATAGTCGGGGAACGATGTTTCTACCCTCGTTGACCACTGCGAAGGCCTTACGGCCGGTCCCGCCGACCTTGCAGACGGAGACGACGGCCAGGACAAGGGACAAGGACGTTGAGGAGCAGGAGGCGGAGGACGTCAGGGAGCAGGAGGGGGGGGGGGAGGAAGAGGAGGAGGAGGAGGAGGCGGAGGAGGAGGAGGAGAAAGAGAAATAGAAAGAGAAAGAGAAAGACAAAGAGAAAGGGAACGAGAAAGAGAAAGAGAAAGAGAACGAGAAAGAAAAAGAGAAAGAGAAAGAGACCGAGGAACAGGAAGAGGAAGAGGAATATACAGACAACGAGACATCGAAAGAGACATATCAAGAGAAAGAGACAGAGACATAGACAGATAAAGGGAACGAGACAGAGACCGAGACATATCGTATACAGAGAAATATGAACATGAAGATAAATATACAGACAACGAGTCAGAGAACGGGTCAAAGACAGAGAAAGAGAAAACAACATATAAAGAGAAAGAGACAAACAAAGAGAGAGAGAAGGATAACTATAACGAGAACGAGAAAGAGACAGATGAAGAGAAAGAGACAGAGAAGTAGAAAGAGAAAGAGACAGAGAAAGAGAAAGAGAAAGAGGAGGTGGAGAAGGAGGAGGAGGAGGAGGAGGAGGGAACTGAATAGGACCAGGACGAGGCGAGGGCCTGGGGCCTGGGAGCCCTGGACTTTTTCGGGGGCTGGTTCCTGGTGGTGGGTCCTGGGAGGAGGTCCTCGGGGCTGGGTCCTGGAGGGTTCGGGGACCTCGGAATTCTGGGTCCTGGGGTGTCCCGTGGCCGAGCGTCCAGGAGGCTGGTTCGGTTCTGGAGGGGGACGGAGGAAAGAGGAGCCATGAGGATGGAGGGAGGAGAGGGCGTGGTAGAATGCCTCGGTTCTTGGGCCCTCTGAGGCTTTGTGTGGGCCCCAGGACCCCCAGGGGGGGAAGTCGTATCTGACGCTGGACACCCCCCGGGACCCCCCCCCGGGACCCCCCCCCGGCAGGGAAGGGATCAAAGGGAAGGGATTTCCCTTCGACTCAATGACAACGTTGCTCTTGAGGGGCAGGCCCTGGAAAAGCATGGGGGGAGCGGCGACGGGCCCAGGGAAGAGTGGGAACGGGGAGGAGGGGGAGACGGGTCCAGGGAAAGGGGGAGCGCAGGGACAGGAGACGACTGGCCCAGGGAAAGGGTGGACAGGAGACGACGGAGACGACGACGAACGAACGACGGAAACGGACAAGCCCCTCTCACACGCCGACACAGGGTCGGCGGATTTTCGCATATTTTTCATGTATGTCTTATTTTCCGTCCAAAACTCCCCTGTAGGGGGACATGCCCGACCTAATCCTTCCCCCACTGCCCCCCCTCGAAGAAGAACAACAACGCATGCACATAAACTTTTGGCGCCCCGCGCGGATTTCTTCGATCCGCCCTTGGGCCCCCCGGCGGCACCTCCGGCGCCGCCCCTGGCGCGCTCCGCGCGCCAGGGAGGGGTGTCCGGCGCGGATCCAAGAAATCCGCGCGGAGCGCCAAAAGTTTATGTTTATGTTTTTTTTTTTGTTCGTCTACCCCCCCTTCTTGGGTGCATCGGCGCTGGTAGATCAGTCGTCGAATGCCAGATTAGTTTGGCATAACACCGCGCCGAATCCAGTTGACTCCCGCTGAATCCTGACGAGTCTGTTTTTTATTATGAAACGGTGTAAACTTACTTCTGAAACGGTGGGATTGTGACATGATTTCTATCAGCGGTTCATGGTGAATCATCTTGTACGGACACATTGTGAATGAGCAACCGTTCGCTTACCATGCTTGAAACAACATTGCTTGCAACCGTATGATACACGCGCACAATGTATCATAATGTAGCTCATATAGATACGTTTCCATGTCGCACCATACTCCAGCATGACCTGCTAGATTAGCACATTTCTGTGCACCATACGTCACGCATCCGCAGCTTGCATGTACATATGCCTGAACGTAGGTTACCTCGCTCTGCCGAATGTTTTTCTAACACTTATGATATCGCGAACTGGCCCATGATACCTCGCATGACTGGGTCAAATCGCTCTCGGCATCATTGTACTCAACCAGGCGAGCACGTTTAAGCAGGGTGATAAAGGGCAGCCGCGCTGATTCCCCAGGGCATGACCCGCGTGTCGTTTTCCCGTTCCCAGCCCTGCCCACGCACCCACGCCCCCCCCCCCCCCAGCGAGGGATGGCGCGGCCTGGTCTGGGGCAGGTCTTTCGACACAGTGCCTTAGTGCTAGCAGAGCGAGGCGCCCCCCCTCCCTACCTCCTCCTCCCCCCTCCCCTCCTCCTCCTCCCCTCCTCCTCCTCCTCCTCTCCTCCTCCTCCTCCTCCTCCTCCTCCTCCTCCTCCTCTTTCGTCCTACTCCTCCTCCTCCTCCTCCTCCTCTCCTCCTCCTACTCTCCTCCTCCTCCTCCTCCTCCTCCTCCTCCTCCTCTGCCTCTCTCGCACCGCTGCGCAGCGATCTTTTTTCCGCACCGCTGCCTGCCTTGCGCGCCGGGGGGCGCGCCGCGGATGGGTGGCGCGGGGGCACCCCAGACCTCCGGGGGACCCTGTTTCGTTTTGAGAGAAAGAGGGAGAGGGGTGAAGGGAGGCCTTTTGTCCGTCGTACGTTCCGAGGATCGTAGAGGAGGGAAGGGTTTGGGATGAGTGGCGGGGCCACTCCAAAATTATGCTAACGGAGTTCCCCACATAAAGAGATTAACGGTTTCGTGGGACCCATTTTCTTGATGCCCTCCTCGCTTTGGCGGGGCCCCGCTGGAAGGGGGGAGGGCTACGAAACCTGGCGAAGAGTAATGCTTTCCGCGACCCTCCTCGTTGGGGCACGATACCATGTAAATAGTATGGTTTTCGGATACCCTCTTCGCTCAGGCGGGGCCTCCCTGGAGGGCCCTGGAGAGGTGGGAGGGGCACGAAACCAGGTAATAGTATGGTTTTCCGATACCCTCCTCGCTCAGGCGGGGCCTCCCTGGAGGTGTGGGAGGGGCACGAAACCATGTAAATAGTATGGTTTTCCGATACCCTCCTCGCTCAGGCGGGGCCTCCCTGGAAGGGTGGGAGGGGCACGAAACCATGTAAATAGTATGGTTTTCCGATACCCTCCTCGCTCAGGCGGGGCCTCCCTGGAGGGTGGGAGGGGCACGAAACCATATAAATAGTATGGTTTTCCTATACCCTCCTCGCTCAGGCGGGGCCTCCCTGGAGGTGTGGGAGGGGCACGAAACCATGTAAATAGTATGGTATTCCGATACCCTCCTCGCTCAGGCGGGGCCTCCCTGGAAGGGTGGGAGGGGCACGAAACCATGTAAATAGTATGGTATTCCGATACCCTCCTCGCTCAGGCGGGGCCTCCCTGGAGGGGTGGGAGGGGCACGAAACCATGTAAATAGTATGGTATTCCGATACCCTCCTCGCTCAGGCGGGGCCTCCCTGGAGGGGTGGGAGGGGCACGAAACCATGTAAATAGTATGGTATTCCGATACCCTCCTCGCTCAGGCGGGGCCTCCCTGGAGGGGTGGGAGGGGCACGAAACCATGTAAATAGTATGGTATTCGGATACCCTCCTCGCTCAGGCGGGGCCCCCGTGGAGGTGTGGGAGGGGCACGAAACCATGTAAATAGTATGGTATTCCGATACCCTCCTCGCTCAGGCTGGGCCTCCCTGCAGGGGTGGGAGGGGCACGAAACCATGTAAATAGTATGGTATTCCGATACCCTCCTCGCTCAGGCGGGGCCTCCCTGGAGGGGTGGGAGGGGCACGAAACCATGTAAATAGTATGGTATTCCGATACCCTCCTCGCTCAGGCGGGGCCTCCCTGGAGGGGTGGGAGGGGCACGAAAAGTATGGTACTGGAGGTATGGTATGGTATGGTACGGTGTGGCATTGGTGTGATATGGTATGGTATGCTATGGTACGCCATGGTATGGTATGGTACGGTATGGTACGTATGGTGTGGTATGGTATGGTATGGTATGTATGGTATGTGTGGTAGGAACTATGGTATGGTATGGTGTGTGTGGTAGGAATAATATTGTGCTGTATGGAAGATGGAGCGGGAGGTGGGTGGGAAGGAGAGGGTGTTCTGGGAAAACAAGAACCCCACTCAGGATGTGGGGAAATATGGATGTCTGCAGCGTTGGACTTAAAGTACACATAGTATCTTGTGCGTAACGATGCACTTGCACGCCGTTGTCCGTAACGCTGTAGCTCGTAATATTCTCCGGCTTCAGGCAGGCCAGTGTCGCCATGTGTTCTTTGGTGCCACTTGGTTGTAGACCATGTCGAAGGCCGCCTCGACGCCCAGGACGAGCTCGGAGTTGGCGGCTACGCCCGCTGCCCTTCGGCGGCTGCCAGGTCGCACATGTTTTGGAACACCATGTCGACGAGCATGGGGTCCTGGTAGTTGTGCTTGTGAGCCGCCCGCTGGAACGCGAGCCCGAGCGCATGCTGGTCACGAGACCGACGGGCTCCAGGCAGGTTGTACTGACCCGAATGTACTCTGGCCCTGCCTTGAATACTCCAGATTTCATAATAAAGGGAGGGGGGTCTCATTTCGGGGAGGGGTCTCTTCCAGGCTATCTTGGAGGGCCTGGGGGGTCTGGGGACGATGTTTTGGAGGGTTCTCCCACGGGGGAGGTCTGAAATGGCTTGTCTTGGAGGGTCCAGACCCCCTCCGTTTTATTACGAAATCTGGAGTAGCCGCGGTCGGCTTCCTCATCATTGGGCCCGCGTATACCGTCCCGCCCGTTCAGCAGCGGGCGAGCTTTGTGCCGACGAGGCGCGCGGCCGCGCTGGGGGCAAGCGCCAGGGCCCCGCTGGCACCCTGCTGCAGCCCCGCGCTGTTAGGCTGAAGCCCGCCCCTTCCCAGTGCTCGTCGTAGCTCAGTTGTCAGGAGGGAAAGTAACGCACAGACGCAATTAATCGTCGATTCCCCAGAAAATATGGGAAGTGGTGGGGAAAACAAAAACCCAGAAAATATGGGAAAATATAGGGAATATCTTTATTTGTGTGTATTTATTTGTGTGTGTCCTGGGGCCCCTTCATACTCGTGGCCCTGCTTGTGGCCCTCGAAGCTGAGCGTGAGGTCGTCCTGGTGCAGCTGGTGGCCCTCGTGGGTCTCTGTTGGAAGCGCTGGCAGCTCGGCAGGTGGCCCAAGGTAGCTCTGCCAGGGCTTCCCGCAGCTTGGTGGTCTCCAAACCAGGAGGAGGAGGAGGAGGAGGAGGAGGAGGAGGAGGAGGAGGAGGAGGAGGAGGAGGAGGAGGAGGAGGAGGAGGGAGGAGGGGGAAGGAGGATGAGGAGGAGGAGGAGGAGCACGGGGGGGGGAACAAGGAGGAGGAAAACCCGGGGTGCCCCGATTCCCGGGTCACCACCGGGTTGGGGGACACGCGGTCGCCACGAGGTTTTGCGTTTCCTGGGCCAGCCAGCGCTCGAAAATTTTTACCCGAATCGCCCAAAACTCACCACCGGGTGTTCTCACCACCACGTTTGGGGACCACCAAGCAGCTCAGCCCCGCAGTTCAGCGTGTGGTCCTCGCAGCTCAGCCGGTGACCGTCTGGCTCTCGTAGCTTTGCCGGTGGCTCCTGCAGCTCGGCAGGCGGCCCTGATGCCTCGCCTGGTGCCTCTCGTAGCTCAGCTGGAGGTGCTCGTAGCTCTGCTTCTGGCCCTGGTAGCTGTGCTTGTGGCCCCTATAGCTCAGCTGGGAGCCCCGGTAGGGCCGTTGAAAGCCCTCCTAGTGTCTTAGAAAGTGGCCCTGATAGCTCTGCTTGTGGCTCGTGTTGTTCAATTCGTGGTCCTTGTAGGTCAGACGGTGGTCCTCGTGGCTCAGCCAGTGGCCTCCGTAGCTTTGCTGGTGGCTCTGGTAGCTCAGAAGGTGGCCCTGGTACCTCTCCTGGTGCCTCTCGTAGCTCAGCTGGAGGTGCTCGTAGCCGTGCTTCTGGCCCTGGTAGCTGTGCCTGCGGCCCTTGCAGTTCAGCTCGGCCCTTGCAGTTCAGCTGGTGGCACTCGTCTGCGGGAAGTCCTAGTGGCGGTGGCTCTTATAGCTTAGGTCGTGGTCCTCGTAGCCCTGCTTGCGGCCCTCGTAGTTCAGCCTGTGGTGCTCGTGGCTCAGCCGGTGGCCTTCGTAGATCTTCTGGTGTGGCCCTCGTAGCCCAGCGGGTGGTTCTCGAGGCTCTGCGTCTCGCCCTCTATAGCTCTGCTCGTGGCCCTCGTCGCGCAGCAGGATGCCATGGTAGTTCTGCTGGTGGTTCCCCTAGCCCTTGCTGTGGCCCCTGCAGCTCTGGTGGCTCCTCCTCCTCCTCCTCCTCCTCCTCCTCCTCCTCCTCCTCAGGGTGAGGGAACCGTATGTAGCTGTTATAGGCGTCGTAGTCGTAATCGCCGTAGGCGGCGTACACGTGGTTCACTAATATGTCCACGACGATGTATTTGGTCATCCCCACGGGCTGTTGTACTTGTCGTGCCTGATGTAGCACGTTGTGCTATACTTGTCACCATAGCTGTCGTACTTGTCGCGCGTGTTGATGTCGTACTTGTGGACACGGTACTTTTCGACGCTGTACTGCTTGGCGCGCTCCATCAATGAGTCGACGTCCTCCTGAGTGATGTGGCCGCCTGGCTGCGCAGCGTAGGCCCAGTCCGCGTGCTGCAGCTCGTCTGGCTCTCGACCGCCAGCGGTCGGGTCTCATCTCGTAGCCCTTCACGTCACAGGCTGCCGGCGCCCGCGGCCTGCGTTCCGCCACCCTCGCGGCGGCGGCAGGCCGTGCGGGCTGAGGCCAGCCCCGCGGCCCGAGGGCCACGAGTGCAGGGAGGGATCCCGCACGTGGCTTTCCGCCTCCTCCTCTTCCTTCTTCCCATCCTCCTCCTCCTGCTCCTCCTCCTCCTCCTCCTCCTCCTCCTCCTCCTCTTCTTTCTTCCCATCCTCGGCCTCCTCCTCCTGGTCCTCGTCCTCGTCGTCCTCCTCCGTCCTCCCGCCCTCATCCCCGAGCAGCCGAAGGGGCCCCCTCTTCTGGGCCGCCCGGAGGGGCGCGAAGATCACAGCGCCTCACTGTTTCGGGGCCAGAGGGCAGTCCTTTTCCCGTGCGTTTGTATGTTGTTTATAACTCCAAGCGGGGTGGCATGCGTGCGCCTATCAGGGAGAATGCTTGCGGTGCCTGTGATCTCGTCGAGGTGCACAGGCGAGGCCTGCCGACCACACTCTGACGCGCCCGCGGCGCCTGCGTGAAGCCGTGTGCGGTGCCTGCGCTGAGAAACAAATGGTGCCCTCTGTGGACGCGCTCATGCCGCGGCGCACAAGCGATGCCAGCACCCTGGTTGTGTCCGAGCATTGGGAGGGGAACACGCGTGTAGCAAACGTAGCTATCTCTATGTATAGATGTGCATGCATGTATGTAGTTATGCATGCATGCATGCATCCATGTATGTATGTATGTATGTATGTATGTATGTATGTATGTATGTTCGTATGCATGTATGTATAGTTGTATGTATGGATGTAGGTATGTGCATGACATTTGCATGCATATACATATGTATGCATGTACACAGGTGGGTATATGTGTATACATGCATGCATGTATGCATGTGCGCATGTTAGGTATATGAGTAGGTGTGTTGGTATATATGTAAATGTTTGTGTATATGTGCGTATGTATGTATGTATGTATGGATGTATGTATGGATGGAGGGATGGATGGATGGACGGATGGATGGATGGACGGACGGACGGACGAACGGATGTATGTATGTATGTGCGTATGTATGTATGAATGTACGCATGTATGTATGTGTGCATGTATGCATGTATGTGTGTATGCATGTGTTTATGTATATGCATGTATGCCTGCACGTATGCGTGTGCAGGTGTGTGCATGCATGCGTGTCTGTAAGCATGTATGAATGTATGCATGCATGCATGCATGCATGCATGCATTCATGTATGTATGTATGTATGTATGTATGTATGTATGTATGCCTGTTTGTATGTTTGTATGTATGTATGTATGTATGTATGTATGTATGTATGTATGTGTGCATGCATGCATGCATGCATGCATGCATGCATGCATGCATGCATGTATGTATGTATGTATGTATGTGTATGCATGCATATTGATGTATGTATGCATGCATATGTGTATGTATGTATGCATGCATGTATACATCTATATACACACACGCCAATCCGCCTTTGGGCTTTATCGCCCTTTTAGGACTTCCACGGAGAGTTGCAGACTTGCCATCTGGCTCCTGTCCCTCCCCCTCCCTCCCTTCCCTCCCTTCCCTCCTACTCCCCCCTCGTCCACGCCCCCCCCACCGTGCCCCCGACGACGACCCACGACGACGCCCACGCGCCGCCGGGCCAGATCTGCCGCCTCATCGACAAGAAGGATCCCGGGGGCGGCAGCTTTCAGGGTTCATATCTCAAGCAGTGGCGAAGCGTCCCAGCGTGCCTATAGCCCTACCCAATGTTTTAAGAACCGGTTTGTGGTTTCCACGGAATGTTCTTAGAACATTTCTGGTTAGGACTGTCTTGGTTGAACACATCGGGTTCATGTTCTAAGAACATTGTTTCTGTCCTTAGAACACGTTTGGGCTCGAGGAACATCTCGTGGTAGGGACTATAGGAATGCCGGGACGGTCGGTCCCTGCTCAAATATCGACCCGCGCGATCTGATTCATGCGATCGCAAGCACGGATCGAGGGGGCGCGGATTAGCGGCGGGTCCCGCTCCAATGGGAAATCGCGGCTTCCCGCCGCCGAGCGAGGCGGCACCGGCCGCCTCTTTTGGGGAGGGCACCTCCCCCGATCCAGGGATTTGGCGACCGCGCGCCAAAGCCATGGATTGCTAATCCATGTTTGCGCGCCCCCGAGATCTCTCCTTACACCAGAGAGAAGCCCCAATGAATGGATGGTTTGAAATGGGATCCATAAAGAGATTGAGAAGGGGATCGACCAGGAGGCCGCGAACCTGGGAACCCAGAACGCACCGAAATCGGCCCGGAACCAATTACCAGGAACCCGGGAATCCGGATCCGGGAACCCGAGAACCCAGCCGGCTACCAAAATCGGCGGGAATGTTTCGCCAATTTTTTCAATTCCGCGAGGACCCCTTCAGTGCAAGATTTGATTGGGATAAAAGAGGAGTCCATGTTTTTCACATTGTTGGGTCGTTGGGCCTCTGACGCTCGTAATCACGGCGGATTCGCATCGAAATCATGCTCAGAACGCACTCCGGGAAACGTCCATGGAGTAGCGGTATGGTTACATAGTGATGCTTGCCGTATCCATCCGATTTGACTCCGACATTCAGACGATTTGATGCGGCCAAGTGTTCGCACTGGCGTTGTCGTGCATCCTGGAGCGGCAGGTACGATTTGCTTCCGGCTCCGTGCCGATATCTCCCGACCCGAGGCACGTTGCAATTCGATCCGGTTTCCCCGGTCGGCGTGGGCTGATCTCCAGAGCCCCGGATCATCAGGGCTGGGGCTGGTCAGAGGTAGCTCCTGGTTCGTGCCTCGGGGGCCCAAGCAAGATTTACCCCAGACCAGAGCTATCCCGGATCAGTCGGGTGTCCAGCCACTCCCGAATCATATCGGGGCTAGAGGTGGTCAGCAGCAGCCATCTATACTGGTGCGTGCGTCGGGGGCCCAAGCCGGAGTCGTTACCCCAGACCAGCGCTATCCCGGATACTCCCGCCGTCCAAGATTTTGGTAGTCCCCAAACGTGGTGGTGACAACACCTGGCGGTGAGTCTCGGGCGATTTGGTGTCACCACCCGGTTTGGGGACTCGTGCGGTTTTCCGAGGATGTCTCGGACACTAGTGGGTCCAGGAGTCACAAAACCCGGTGGTGACCCCGCGTCCCCAAACCCAGCGGTGACCTTTTCGGGGATTCCAGGTCGCCACCTGGTATCTCACCACCCGGTTTGGGGGTCCACAAAAGATTTTGTTTTGGCCAGGCCAACCATTAGGCCCCGGATCGCTTCGGCCAGGATTGATATAAGGCAGGTTCGTGTTGCGTTGACGCGGCACCCGCGCGAGCGTTCAAGGCGGCGACCCCGGCGCGGGAGTTCAAGGCGGTGGCTCAACGTCGACCAATATCAAAGGACCTGCGCCATCGTAATTCGCGACTGTGCGACCGTTCAATGTCTCAACGATTCGCACGGTGTCAGAAACGAGCGCCGACGTCATCGCGACGCGGACTTGTCGCACAGGTTCGGAGGTCAAGACATCGACCCCCTGACCTGCCCTGGGGTGCGCTCTGCTCAGGGGATGTCGACGGGAATCCAGTCGTGGCTGGCCAGAGGATTCCGAAGCGCATCCAGCCGTGGCCAGTGGCGCTTCCCAGTATAGGCCCAGACACTTCGATCTCTCGAGGGACGAGGCCCAATCCTTGCTGCTCGAACCCCGAAACGACTCTGCGACGCGAACGCCGCTCGATCCTGCGATCCTTGGCGTCCTCCCTCCCGAGGAGGGCAGCCTCATGAGGTTCGAGGCCGAGCTTCTGTCGTGCGCCGCCCAGCTCCGCCGGCGCCGTTGGGGAGGGGGGGGGGGGGCAGAGGTGTCCCTGTCGGCCACACGTAAGCCAGGAACGGCGAGTAGACACAGGTACACATAAGCGCTGGTTTTCGTGAAGAGATGCGAAAACACTCGGAATAGGCAAACCCGTGAAATATGAATAAGATACGGGACATCCTGAAATCTCTCTCGATGATTTAGATGTGTCCCCCTGAGTCCCTTTCAGAAGGAACAGGAGGAGGAGGATGAGGTGGGGGAGGAGGTGGAAAATGAGGAGAATGAGGAGGAGGAGGAAGAGGAGGAGGAGAAGGAGGAGGTGGAGGAAAAATAGAAGGGGAGGCAGCACCCGTAGGGACCTCATGCCACCAGGAAACAGGAACCACGAGGAGGAAGAGGAAGTTGACGAGGACGAGGAGGAGGAGAAGAAGGAGGAGGCGGAGGAAGAGAAGGAGGAGGAAAGACCCTTCGCTGGGGTGGCCTCTGCTGTGCGCCTTTTGCTGGGGCGCGGGGGGTGGCCAGCCCCCAGCGCTCGCAGCGACGCCCGCAGCGCGTGCAGCGACCGGCAGGCCGTGCGGTCCAGAGGTCACTCCTACTTGGAGCCAAGTCGGGCCTGTCTCTCTACAGGAGGAAAATTCCAAAACAGTCAACAATAAGTCCGCGAACGATTTTTCGACTATGTTTGACAATTGTGGAGCATTTCTGGAAACTGGTGACTGTTTCGTCCAACATCCGCCTGTAGGGGGCCATGCTCGATCTAAGCCTGGAGCCACCAAGTCACCGCCGATCGGCAGCGCCCTTTCGGATACAACTCCTGGGAGGCCAAATTCTGCTTCTGCCCTGGTCCCGAATCCGGTTTACTCCAGCTCAGTGCCGCTTAATCCGGCTGACAACCCCGCTCAAGGCGGCCGAATCGAGCTGAGCCCGCTGCTTAATTCGGCGCAGCAGCTCCGTAAAGGGGGTTCAATTCTCCTTCGTCCTTCTGACAAGAACCTCCCAGCATTTGCCTCCTAACGCACTGGGCATCTTGTGATGGGGCTGTTTTCCACCACAACCACCACCATGAGTTGGAGGCAGAGGGGGTCATCCTCCTCTTCCTCCTCCTCTTCCTCCTCCTCCTCCTCCTCCTCCTCGTCCTCCTCCTCGTCCTCCTCCTCCTCCTCCTCCTCGTCCTCCTCTTCGTCCTCCTCCTCCTCCTCCTCCTCCTCCTCTTCGTCCTCCTCCTCCTCGTCCTCCTCCTCCTCCTTCCCCCCATCCAACTTATGGTGGTGGTGGTGGTGGAAAACAGGCCCATCATCTGGCGCGCTGCGAGGCGGGTCTCGCCTTCCGCGCGGCTCGCCCCCGGCGGAGGAGCTCGCCCCCGAGACGGCCCCCAAAAGCGGCCCAAGAGAGAGCCCCAGGACGGCCCAAGAGAGGCCCCCGAGACGGCCCAAGGGGCCCCCCCCGAGAGGGTCTCTCCTCCTCCTCCTCCTCCTCCTCCTCCTCCTCCTCCTCCTCCTCCTCCTCGTCCTCGTCATCCTCCTCTTCCTTCTCGTGGTTCCTGTTTCCTGGTGGCATGAGGCCCCCACGGGGGCTGCCTCCCCTCCTCCTCCTCCCCCTCCTCCTCCTCCTCCTCCTCCTCCTCCTCCTCCTCCTCCTCCTCCTCCTCCTCCTCCTCCTCCTCCTCCTCCTCCTCCTCCTCCTCCTCCTCCTCCCCCTCCCCACGCCGAGTGGCATGTCGACCCCCAGCCGCACGGAGTGGCGTCCTGGCCGGGCGACGTCGACGAGGCGGCTCCGGCCGTCTACGAGGCGACGAGCCTCCCCCCGGGGCGCCGAGCAGGCCAGGGCGAGCGCCTCCCGGGCCTCGCTCCTCGAGGTCCGATGCTCGCTGCGCCTGCCTCGGCATCGGGCTCCGTCCCAAGCCTCGGTCCTCGATCGAGTCCTGGCAAGGTCTGGATGTCGATCCTCTCGGGCCAGACGAAAGGGGGCACAGGGAGGGGGGGGGCACGGAATCTGCTGCATGCCGCTGGCTTCGGCCCCACCGACGGGCCCAGTCCTCGATGCATAGCCGCCTGCGGCGCCGGGAGGCGCCGGGAGAATCAGCTGCGTGAGCTGATTCTCAAAGCCCCCCCCTTTGCTATCTCCCCCTTTCGCCCGATCCTCGAATCTCGAACCTCGATCCTCGAACCTCGACCCTCGATCCTCGAACCTCGCCCGGCCCGATCCTCGAGCCTCGAACCTCAAAATCCCCGATCGAGGATCGAAGCCTGGGACCCAGGACCGAGACGGCGCCCAGGCTGCCATCCTCGGAGGTCGATGCTCGCTGCTCCTCCCTCGAGATCGGCCGTTGCGAGCAAGAAGCAACCTCTCTCGACGAACAAGTACGGTTCAGGAGGAGAAAACACTCACAGACACAATGAATCGTCGATTCCCCAGAAAATGCGGGAAAATATGGGCAGTGGGGGGGAAGGCAGACACCCAGAAGATATGGGAAATTGTGTGGGACATTTTTATTTGTGTGTATTCATTTGTGTGTCCTTGGGCCTTAGTGGGCCCTGGAAACGACAGGGCCGTTTTTTTACCGGTTCCGACGCCGTTTTTGTTACCGGTTCCGTCGCCGTTTTTTGACAGGTTCCGGCTCCAGCTCCAATCCTGGAGCCGTTTTTTGCCGTTTCTGGTCGCCGTTTTTTTGGCCGCTTCCATGTTCAAGGGACATTTTGCTGGAAACGGTGAAAACCCAGACCCCCGACGTCGTGATTTTTTCACGACGTCGCCCCCCCAGAGGTCTGGACCCCTTCCCCGGGACCGGTTTTTCGTCCTGCATCGTTTTTTGACGGTCCCGAGGCCCGGGGAAAAACCTCCCGTCGTGATTTTTTCACGACGCCAGGAGGTCTGGGAAAACGGCCCTGCCGTTTCCGGGGCCCGCAAAGTCCCTGGGCCCCTTCAACGGTATGGGGCCCTGGGCCCCGTCGGCCTGCGGCACGCTCCGAGGTCCAGGGGCCCCTTTCGCGGACGAGGGCGCCCGGCGCGGCACGCGGTCGACGCGCCGCCCGGGTCTCGGGGCCCTGGCCAGGCAGAGCGCGCCAAGAGTCGGGGGTGGACAGACCTCCTACCCTGACACGTCGATTGAGGAATGGGCCGTTGTCGCTTCGCGAGAGGGCGTCGCGGCCGTCATTTTTGTGGGTCCAGGTCCGTCGGTTTCGGTCCCAGGCCGTTTTCATTGAGGGGAGGTCTACTAAAGGGAGGTTTGTCCACCGCCGAAAGAGCACACACCCTGCCTGCCTCCAGCGTGCCCTGGGTTCCTGGGGTTTCGGCGGTTCTGCGAGGGAGAGCGCGACGCTCCCAAGCCAAGGACGAGTGGACGCCCTTGGGGTCTCAGGGTTGGGCTTCTTGTGGAAGGCTTCTTGCGGTCGGGCCCCTCCTTCGGATGCAACTCCTGGGAGGTCAAATTCTGATCTTGGCCTGGACCGAAATCCGGCTTAATCCGGCCTGATCCCGCTGAATCCGGCTTGATTCTGCTTAATCAGATTTAATCCCGCTCAATCCGAGGCCCACTACAGCGTACCAGCCCCCCAATGGGGCTCAATCCTCCCTAATCTTTCCGACGACCTCCCAGTAGCTGCCTCCAAATTTACCGCAAGGCACGCCATCGGTACCGAGGAGGAGGAGGAGGACGAGGAGGAGGAGAGGGAAGAGGAGGAGGAGGAGGAGGAGGAGGAGGAGGAGGAGGAGGAGGACGACTTGGAGGAGGAGGAGGAGGAGAAGGAGGATGAGGAGGAGGAGGACTTGGAGGAGGAGGAGGAGGAGGACTTTGAGGAGGAGGAAGAGGAGGAAGAGGAGGAGGACTTTGAGGAGGAAGAGGAGGAGGAGGAGGAGGAGGAGGAGGAGGAGGAGGAGGAGGAGGAGGAGGAGAAGGAAGAGGAGGAGTTGGAGTTGGAGGAGGAGGAGGAGGACGCCCCCACCCACCCCCCGTAAGGCACGTCATCGACACCCTGGATGGCGACATGCCCTGCGAGAACGGGGTGCGGCTCCCGGACCGACGCCGCCCTGCCCGCCGCGGCCGCTCTGTGGGGGAGCCGCGGGGCCCGGCGGAGCGACGCGGCGGAGGGCGGGTGCGACGGCGCGGACTTTCGCGCGCAGGGGGCCCGCGCAAGACATTGTCAGGAGGCAGCAAAAACACACAGACAAAAACACACAGACACAATGAATCGTCGATTCCCTAGAAGATATGCGAAAACATGAGAAGTGGGGGGGAAGACAAGAACCCAGAAAATATGGGGGATCCTTTTATTTGTGTCTATTTATTTGTGTGTCCCTGGGCCCCTTCACATTGTTCTGTTTGAAAAAAGAAAAAACGTGTTTGCTTCGTCTCTTTCTCAACATCTATCTCTCAAAGAAAACAAAAAAAACAGAGTAGGAAAAAGTACTCCTACCTCTATGCACCCATGTTTGGGAGCCCCCGGGGGGGCCCTCGGCGCCACCGACGGATTCGCCTCCACTCCTAGTCAGAACGCACTCCAGGAGGGGTCTCCGGAGGAGCGGCATCGGAATACCGTGTGGTTTGCCCGTTTTAGGGGTCCGGCGGGCGCCGGGGTTGTCGGGCGCGCCCGCGCCCTGCCCTCCCCCAGAGAACTTGATCTTGTCGGCGGCACGGCTCCTCCTACGGGCGGATTTTGAAGGTGAAACGATGAATTATCGAAACGTGCTCAAAAATAGAAGGAAAATAATAGGAACATCGTTCCCTTACAGTCAACGCGCCTAGTAAGGACGCGCGCCTTCATCTAGGATGCCCTTGCGTCCTTGCCTCTTTGGCCCGTCATTTGCCGTTTTCACTGGTCGCCGCCGCCCACAAAAATCCCAACTTCAGCCTCCAAGGGTCTTGCGTCCTTACCACGCGTCCTTCCTATACGTTTTGACTGTAAATTTTGTTCTTCCCTCTACAGGAGGAAGGCGCACAAAAATCTTGTCGGCTACGCAGGTCTGGAAGGAGTGCGCAGTGCTGGTGCGCGCAGGCATACGTGGGGCTGCCCAGAGCGAAAAGGTCGGGTTATCGGCCGGCACCTCCTCCGCTACCCACCGGCTGACCAAGGTTACTACGGTGGCCCCCGCGTAAGGTCATTGCGCCATCGTGCGTGAGGCCCGTTTATTTTCGTCGTTCGGCTGAGTCAGAGGCAACGTTAGGGGCGAGATAGACTCACGGGCAACGCAGAGGGCGGCCAAGGTCTTCTGGAGAGCTGCGCCCCTGCGATTCGATGCCGCAGCGGGCCTATCCTATGCGCATGGCTTCCGACGTCCACTCCCTTCCGTACTCGTCAGGAGGGCCATGCGCAGCGGCGCGTGCGAGGCCCGGCGGCAGTCTTGCGGCATGCTGCAGCACGCCTGGCAGGCAAGGGAGATCGGGCAGGTGCCGAACGGAGCGTGGCACACAGGACCTGGTCCGCAGGGGAAGGCACCGGGCCGAGCGGCCCACGAGCAAGTGCGGCGCACGGGGCCTTGGAGGTCACAAGAATGCCAGGCGGCCACTTGAGCAAGTGCTGCCGACGGGGCCGGCAAGGGGGGAAGAATGCATGGGCCATAAGGTCAAGCGGGGAACAAATCAGGAAGGAGGAGAAGGGAGCGAGAAGGAGGAGGAGGAGGAGGACCAGTGCAAACCCAAGACTCATCAATGATGTTGGAATGCACCCTCCCTCCAAGCACCCCTTTCACAGGCCCCTACAAATATTCATTTCCACGAAAGGGATGACCCCGTTGGGGCACAACCATGTGAAAATGTTGTAGCGCACCAAAACACCAATCCCAGGACGTCAATGCCACGAGCAAACTTGACTGCTGCATCTCGACGACTTTGAATCGTTCCAGAACGCCGTTCCTGGGACGTCTACTCGGAGAATCCAGGTAACTGATGCGCCTTGAATCCTGAATCGTTTCAAAACACCGTTTCTGGTACGTTAACAATGAGAAGCTCTGACACTCTTGCAATGTATTTAATCGAATGTGCGCTGCGCCAAGGCGAGAGCCACATTGTGAACGCCACCCGCCCTCACTTCGCGAATTTCTTGCAGAGTCTAAAATGTGCCTGGCGCTAAGACGAGATTCACATGTTGAAAGCCACCCGCCCTCAATCCATGAAATTCTTGCCAATGTTTAAAACGAATGTGCGCGGCGCTAAATGCGGGAGCCATTTTTTGACCACGACCGCCCTCAATCCGTGAAAGGCTTGCAATTGTTAAAAGATGAATTCGCGCGGTGCGAGTGCGAGAGCCTCATTCTGAAAACCGCCCGCCCTCCATGTATGAAATGGTTGCTAACTTTTAAGCTTCAGGGTCATCAAATGTGAGGAATTCTCAGGCGAAGCGCCCGGCCCGCCCTTTCGACCAGCCTCGAGGTGCGACAGGGAGGAGTGATTCGTAAGGAGAAGGAGTGGGGGAGGAGGAGGCGGAGGAGGAGGTGGAGGAGGAGGAGGAGGAGACGGGAGCGGGAAGGATGCTGAAGAGGAGGACTGGAAGAGGAAGATGCCAGAGGATTCTGGGAATCCGGGGGAGTGAGCGGGAGGGAGGGACGAAGGCGGCTGGACTCAAGGGAAGGGGGAGTAGGACAGATGACGAGGGGAAGTGTTCTCATGGTGAGGTTGATGGAGTCACCATCTTTCTCACCAGCGACACTAACGCACATTGCGCGATCATCCGCCGACATGTTGGTTGCTTGCGCTTCTAGTTTCTAAGTATCTGCATTCGCAGCACCAGGAGCACTGCAAGCAGAACACCAAGTACGACGGAAAGGACTACACGGGCTGCGTGACAGACGTGTTCTTGTTCGACGACGTCAGAGCCCCGTGGTGCCCTTCCATACTTTCACGCAAGGGAGGGACGAGAGGGTGGAGGAGGCGAAGGAACAGGCAGGAGCCGGAGTCCGCAACCAGCATCTCACTTCGTCTGAAGTCTAGCAGGGGGGTTGGCGGACACGATGCTGTCCAGTGCCCGTCGGCTCATCCCGCCATCGTCCCTGGGCCACCGATTTAAGTCGGGCTTGTCCCCCTACAGGAGGAATATTCAAACATGGTCAAGACATAGTCTGGGAACGATCTTTTGACCATGTTTTTATACGTTTTGAATTCTTTAACTGCTTTCAATTTTTTCGCCCATGTCCCCCGCCTGTAGGAGGACATGCCCGACCTGACCGTAGACGGGAGATGTCTGAGGTGTCTCCCAGAGTCTCTCGGGAGACCTCTGCGGGACCTCCCGGGATCCTGTGCGGGGCATCTGCCGGGGGCCCCTGTGGGGGTTCACTGGGGGCCTCGCGGGCACAGCGTGGGGGCCTCTGGGTTCGTTGTTGGGCTCGTCGTTGGGGTGCGCCCTGCTGGGTGCGGCGCATGCGCCGCGAGGAGATGCGAGGTTTGGCCAGCACGAGGTGGGTCGTGGCAGCAACAGGACCGTAACATTGAGTCGGGCGTGTCCCTCTACAGGAGGAATACTCAAGAATCGTCGAACATAGTCCGGAGACGGTTCTTCTATCATCTATAACTATTTGGGAGAGGTTGTTGTATGTTGTAATATTCACCCCTAACGCTGCGTTTGCAGCCGCCACCCCACACGATGTGGTGGGTGCTGTTCGGGGCAGGCCTGCGAGCGTGAGGCGCTCAGCAACGTACACGTACGCGATGTGTGTCGGGCGACGGCCCGCATGTATTGCTGTGCAGATGTGCCCCTGCCAGTGAGATTACAGCCAGGGGGGCGAAGTGAGGACCACTGCTGGTGCGGCAGTGGGCTCCGGTGTTCGGGTCCGCTCCTCGGAATCTATGTCGGGGGGCCTGCTCCGTGGCCGAGGCTCGCTGGGGCCAGGGCAGCCCTCCGCTCCTCGTCTGGCTCCTACTCCGGTAGCCCGATGGCCGTGTGACAAAAGAAACCACCGTTGCCGCCCAAGTTCACAGGCAGCACCGGCCGCGGGGCAGCTCGGCCAGGCCGATGGCCAGACAGCTCCGGACAGCTGCAGCCCAGCCTGCATTGGGCTCCGCCCGCTTCTCCCCCCACCCCCCCCCTCGTGCCCTTGCCTGCTTCCTCCTCCTGCTGCTCCTCGGCCTCTCCCCCTCGCGGGCGGCGACCACGCCTTGTTGCCCTCGCTCCTCTCCCTCCCCCCCTCCAGATGGCGTCGCTCCTCCTCCTCCTCGCCTCCGTCGCCGCCCCCCCTCCTCTTCCCCATTCGAGGGAGGACCGCCCGGACAGCCCCTCGGGCATCGAATAGGTCGGGGGCGGCACAGAGGGGGGTGATGACTAGGGGAGGGGGGATATCATGGCGGGGGCCATGATATTTCCCCAGATTTCATGGCGCCCCTTCTTGTTTCATTACGTCCCTGGCCCCCCGCTGGGCCGCGCACATGCCGCCGGTCATGATTTGCACCCCCCCTTCTTGGACACCCCCCTCTTGGCCGCTCCCGAATAGGGGGCTGGATGGGCCCATCTCCTTGCACTCTCCCTCTGGGCAGCGCGGGCCGAGACAGCGACGACGACCACGACGGTGGCGACGGCGACGTCGTCGACCACGACGGCGACGACCACAGCTGCGGAGCCGGCTCCAGCGGCGACGACGCCGACGACGCCGACGGCGGCGGGCGGATGACGGCGACGACGGCGACGACGGCCGGCGGCGAGGACGACGGCGACGACGGCGGGCGGCGAGGACGACGGCGACGTTGGCGACGGCGTTGACGTTGACGTCGTCGTCGTCGTCGTCGTCGTCGTCGTCGTCGTCCTGGTCGTGGTCGTCGTCGTCGTCTCCGTAGTTGTCGTCGTCGTCGACGAGGTGCGCCTGGGAGGCGGAGCTCGCCTCGGGCCCGGAGTGGGGCGGGCCCTGGAGCTACTGCGTGATGTGCCCGCAGCACGCCGGGGCGGCCCTGCCCCCTGCCTCTCCAGTGGGTCAGCGGGGGCCACGAGAGCCAGGGCGTTTTCGAGGCAGTCGCAGGGGGCATTTGGGGATTGCTCTTCCTTTGCTCTTTCCTCCTCCTCCTCCTTCTCCTCCTTCTCCATCTCCCCTCCATCCGCCTCCCATCCCTCCCTCCTCTCCTCGCCTCCTCCTCCTCTTCACCCAGTCCTCCCTCATCCTCTCCCTCCTCCTCCATGTCTCTCCCTCCTTCTCTCCACCCTCCCTTCTCCTTCGCCCTTTCACCCTTCCTCCTCCTCCTCCTCCTCCGCCTCCTCCTCATCCTCCTCTACCTCTCCCCCTCCTGCCCCCTCCACCCTTCTCCCCTCCTTCCTCCCTCTTCCTCCTTCTGGTTCTTCTCCTCCTCCTCCTCCTCCTCCTCCTCCTCCTCCTCGGCGGCGGCGGGGGCCTCGGCAGGCGTCGGATGTGCACCGTTTCAGGCCCCAGGGGGCCCAAACAGATCCACATCCATGCCTGGATACGGCGGCTTCCGAGGCAGAGGGTGCGGGGGAACCCCCGCCTCGCAAAGATCACGCTGGCCGCAGGCCGCAGGCCGCGGCCGCAGGCCTGGGCCGTGACCTGCCCGCTGGCCCTCACCGGGGAGTCGGCGGCGAGCGAGGGGGGAAAGTGAGAAGGAGAGGGCGTTCTCAGAAGGCGGCGAGACTCCGCAGAAGGCCTCGCGCCTTCTTGGAAGTCTTCGGTGTCTTCGGTGGGAGGGGTCAGAACACTTCTCAGAAGGCCAGGGGGGTTCCGAGCCTTCTGAGAAGCCCTTCCCCTTCTCTCAAGCAGTGGCGAAGCGTCCTGGCTCGCCAATAGACCCGCCAAATAATGTTCTAAGAACCTCTTATGGTCTGCACGAGAGATGTGGCTCGAACATTTCAGGCTGAGGCTGTTTTATTCTAGCACATCAGTTTTACGTTCTAAGAACATTGTTTTGGTTATTGGAACATTTCTGGGTTCTAAGAACCTGTCGTGGTAGGCCTATACGAATGCCGGGACGGTCGGTTCCTGCTCAATTCGGGGCTCAAGAGACGGGGGTCAATGCAAATTGGGGTCAGCCAGAGCGCCCGATCTTGCAGGATCCTGCAGGGCCAGGGTCGCATTGACCCGGGGGCTTGGGTGCAGGATCCCGTAGGCTCTTGCACGACCTCTCGCATTTGACCCGGGCTCGGGTGCAGGCTCTTGCAGGATTCTGCCAGGCCTGACTGACCCGGGTCTGGACTGACCCGGGTCAGAAGATCCCCGGTCAATTCTCATTAACCCCCACCCCGGGTCTCGCCGCCGAGCTGGGGGGCAGCGGCCGCCGCGGCCGCAGACCACGCCCGCGCCGCCCAGCACGCCAGCGCCGCCGGACGAGAAGGGCACGCCCGCGCCGCCAGCCCAGCCGCCAGCAGGACGCGCGCGCTGCCCCCATCGGGGGGACTCCTCCTCCTCCTCCTCCTCCTCCTCCTCCTCCTCCTCCCCTCCTCCTCCTCCTCCTCCTCCTCCTCCTCCTCCTCCTCCTACTCCTCCTCCCTCCTCACCTCCTCCTCCCCCTCCTCCTCCTCCTCCTCCACCTCCTCCTCCTCTCCTCCTCCTCCTCCTCCTCCTCCTCCTCCTCCTCCTCCTCCTCCCCTCCGCCCTCCCCCTCCGCCCCCCCTCTATTTCGCCCCCCTTCTCTCTTCTTCTTCTTTTTTCTTCTTCTTCTTCTTCTCTTCTTCCTCATACCCTCTCTCCTACTCCTCTCGTCCTTCTCCTCCTCCTCCTCCTCTCCTCCTCCTCCTCCTCTTCGCCTGCTCCTGCTCCTTCTCCTTCTCCTCCTCCTCCTCCTCCTCCTCGTGCTCCTCCTCGTCCTCCTCCTCCTCCTCCTCCTCCTCCTCCTCCTCCCACTCCTCCTACGAGCGCGTCCTGGATTGTGACGGTGCAGTTCTTGTGGGATGTTTCCTGCGGGAGCTCACGTCAAGTTTCGGGTTGGGTCTCGTCGTTTTCATGGTGGCCCCGTCAGGCCAACCCGAGTCCCCCGTGCCCGAGTCTTACGTCTCCCCTACTCCAGATTTCGTAATAAAGGGAGGGGGGTCTCATTTCGGGGGGGGTCTCTTCCAGGCTATCTTGGAGGGCCTGGGGGGTCTGGGGACGATGTTTTGGAGGGTTCTCCCACGGGGGAGGTCTGAAATGGCTTGTCTTGGAGGGTCCAGACCCCCTCCCTTTTATTTCGAAATCTGGAGTACCCTTCTCAGAGGATGAAGATCGAAGAAAATAGACGCCATAAGCAGAAACTGTTGGCGCTCCGCTCGGATTTCTTGGATCCGCGCTGGGCCCCCCCGGCGGCGCTTCCGGCGCCGCCCCCAGCGCGTTCCGCGCGCTGGGGACTGTTCTTGGATCCAAGAAATCCGCGCGGATCGCAAAAGTTTATGTTTATGGCGTCTGTTCTTCTTTTAGAAAAGGCGCAGGGAAGCTGGAAAGTGGCTATGACCAGCCCTTTCACTCTTTCCAGCCCTGGCCAGTTTCCCTCCAGCTTTTCCAGCCCTCGCGACCTCATCCCAACTGTCTCGGGCTCGTTTTCGGCCCCTGTCAGCTTTCCAAGCCGATTTTGAAACTTCCACTCTCTCCGGCTCCCTGTACTGCTACCCTTCAGTCGGGCCTGTCCCTCTACAGGAGGAATATTCGAAGATAGTAAAAAATGCTTGGGGACGATTTTTTGGAATCTGTTTGACAATTTCCCAGTATTTTTCTACTATTTTCGGTTTTTCTTCAGAAATCATCTGTAGGGGGACAGGCCCGACTTAGTGCTACCCTTCCTTGGTTTTCGCCTTTTTGGAGCCTCCCGGGAGGCGGTCGTCGCCACGGCTCCAGGGGGAGGTCCGGGGAGCAGCGGCATCGGTATCGCCTGGTTTCCCCACTCGCGGCGGGTGCTCATTCAGTTCGGTCGCAGATCGTGGGAGCCTTGTCTGCCGTCGTGATTCCGTGCTCTGCGTCGAGCCGTTTCCATTCGCGCCTGGGAGTCGACAAGATAGCGTTGACTTGGCGTCGAATTAGCGTCGAATAAGCGTCGATGAGTCGATGCAGCGTCGACGAGCGTCGATTCGCAAGAGGCGACAAGCTGGTATGGGAGGCTCCCATGAGTTGCCGCAGAATGTGCAGGTTTCCGGACGATCTCATCGTCTCTTGGAAGTATCCCAGCCTCTGGAGGTATCCCAGCCTCTGGGGGTTTTCTTGGGGATATCCCAGCCTCTGGAGGTGCTCTTGGAAGTCTCCCAGCCTCTGGAGGTATTCGTTTCTTGGAGGTTTTCGGACGATCTCGTCGTTTCTCGTACAGTCGGGGCCTTGAAGAGGGAACGCTTTTCGTTGGGGAGGGGCTCGGTGTTCCTCGATTGTTTCACAGTTTGCCTCGGGCTTCCGTGAATTAGGCTTTTGCATGGGAAGTCGAAGTTCAATGTATGGAAAAGAGGGGCCTCGTTCCTTGTTCGGGGTTCCTTAGGTCAACGCCCCGACTGGAGGTCTCCCCGCTTCTCCCGGCCCCTGGAGATGCTCTCCTGCAGCTGCGCCTCGCCTAATAGCAGAGGGTGCCGGCGGTGCCCGGCGACCGCCGGAGGCCCCCTTGTCGTGGGACTCGAGAGTTGGGCCTCAAGTCGGGCATATGCCCCTCGACCGGAGGAATAGCCAAACACATAGTCCAAACAATAGTCCGTGGACGATGTTTCGACAATTTTCTGATTGCTTCTGAGCACGTTGTTTCTATTGCTTGCTTTTCCGTCCAAGCCCGCCTGTAGAAGGACAGGGCCGGCCTGAAGTTAGGCCCCGCCTCGTCGTGCCAAACCAAAATAACACGACGGAAGGTTTGAGCACCTTGCGGCCTCTGGGGGCTCCTTGCCAGGCCGCGAGGCCGTCAAGGAGCGGCTCAGGATCAGGGCAACGCAAGAGGCCCAACAGGAAGAGGAGGAGGAGGAGGAGGAGGAGGAGCACAGGAGGCCGCCAGAAGGCTCCAAAGATGTTCCCAGGAAGCCCCAGGCCTGAGGAGGCCCAGGAAGCCCTGGGGAAGCCCCCATGACACCTCCAACAGGTCCACCGCCTGCCAAGAGGCCCTCCACAGGGGAGCATCCTGGACTTTTGTGTAGTGTGTGAATGATTCAGCGCTCTCGCATTGCCAGCCTCTGGACCTCCTTGGAGGTCCATGCTACGAGAAACCACGACGTCGGGAGGAGGAGGAGGGGGAGGAGGCGCAGAAGGCGGAGGAGGAGGAGGAGGAGGAGGAGGAGGAGGAGGAGGAGGAGGAGGAGGAGGAGGAGGCGAGGAGGAAGAGGAGGACGAGGAGGAGGAGGAGGATGAGGAGGAGAGGAGGAAGGGAGGACGAGGAGGAGACGAGGAGGAGGAGGAGGAGGAGGAGGAGGAGGAGGGAGGACGAGGAGGAGGAGGAGGAGAGGAGGACGAGGAGGAGGAGGAGAGGAGGAGGAGGAGAGGAGGAGGAGGAGGAGTCGGGTCCACGTCTTTGTCCTCGGCCACCTGCGGGACCACCCTCTGTGTGGTCGGGGGAGGGGGGGTGGGAGGAGGGCCCACGGCGCCGAGGG
>CAUYUJ010019386.1:37806-52806 GCA_963575745.1 Prorocentrum cordatum | reverse complement strand
TGTTCTTGAGTTTTTTTGTATGGTTGCTGACTCTTTGACTATGTTCGATCGTTCCTCCAGAGTCCGCCAGCAGGGGGAGAAACCCGACCCCTGCCCCAGGGGCGTTCTTTCCTCCCGAGGCGGCGCTCGGCGGCCCCGGGAGCGGGGGAGGGCGCTCCGAGGTCGAGCATGGCAAAAAACAGCGCCCGTCTGACGACAGAGGGGCACAAGTATTGGACACTCCCCCGCTACCCCCAACTCAGAGCGTTAATGACCTACCCCGCTTTCGCTTCCAGGCAAAACCAAGCCATACCACGCGCCTCCTCGTCAAGCGGCCTGACCAGTACGTGCTGCAATTTGGCATCGTTTGGTATCTCTTGGAAGCGAGGGTGGTCAAAAGCGAGGTAGGTTTGTTTTCCCACTACTAACTCCAAGTTGGCACGCGCGGGGAAGGCTGCGGTCGAAGTGTAGCTCATTCGACCCACCGCCAACATTGATCATTGGGGGGGGGCATTGGCAGATGCATGCGGCATGAGTGTTCGCGAATTTCGGCCGAGGCCTGTGTGTGATTCCACGACGCGCGCTTGTCGGGGCTGACGCCCGCCAGGACACCGTGAGGCAGCTGCAGGAGCTCTGCCAGGCCCTCGGCGACCAGCTCCCAGCGGACAGCATGGAGACTACCCGCGGCGCCCTCCCCCGGCCGCCCCGCCGTCGCTGACCGGGGCTCCAGAGACGGGGGTCGATGCCAACGGGGGTCACCCAGAGCGCCGGATTGTGACTTGGGCGTGGGTGCAGGATCCCGCAGGATCCCGCAGGATCTTGCAGGATCTTGCGTGGACCCGGGTCAGTAGATCCCCGAGCGTGAACTATGAACCGCCGAGGGCTCTGCTGAGCTGTTCTCCAATGTGCTCGATGCGTTGTCAGAGGAGGGCGAATTGAGACAAGAGCGTTTGGCTCTCAGGGGGTCCTCGTCGCCACGGCTCAACGCAGCTCGGGAAACTGGTGCGTTTGGGCCCCAGGAGGGGTTGAGGGGCCGATTTTGAGTTGCCGCTGTTTCAATTCGGCCTGCTAAGGCAGGGGCGGCCATGCTACGCCAATTATACAGCTATGCTAGCACACACGAGGCACCTCCACCCAATCTTCGCTCCCTCCTGGCTCCCTTCTCGTCGATACGGCCCACCCCGCTGTTCGCGCCACTGACCTTCACCTGCCCACTCGTGTGGCGGAGGGGTGGCGGGGCGATAGGCGAGAGGTTGGTAGTGACAGGGGACGCAACGGCCTGCAGACATGGCGTTGGCCAAGTACAGCCGGCAACGCCAGTGCCCACAGCGCTCTCTTCTTGGCATTCGCCCAAAGAGGTATCACCCTCGTCGCTCCGCGCTAGCTTTCACCAGCATCAGCAGGAAGCCCACAGCAGCGTTGGCTTCGCCACCCTTCCAGCCAATCTCGCTGCTCTCACTACCAGATGTTTTGCCCAGCTTCGAACCTCTCACCTCTGGCCTGCCTGACTTCTGAACAGCCAGCTGACGACAGCTTCTGTCCAGCTTCAAGCCTTTTACCTCCAGCCCGCTTCACTGTCTGCCAGCTGACAACAGCCTACCAGTGCGGGTGGCGGGTGGCTCGACGGGGCTCGGGGTGGGTCTGTGGGTAGGCACAGGGAAAGCAGGAGCCGGCAGACATGGCGCTGGCCAAGTTCAGGTGTCAGCGCTAGTAACCACAGCGCACTCATTGTAGCATTCATTCCCCCCAAATGGTCTCACCGTGGCCGCTCCACACCAGCCGCGCCTGCTTCAGCAGCCGGCTCACAGCAGCGTTGGCTTCGCCACCCTACCAGTGACCCTCGTCGCCTCACTGCCGGATCAGTTCCCAGCTTTGTGCCCACTACCTCTTGCCTGCTTCACCTCTGGACAAAAGCCAGCTGACGACTGCCTACTAGCGGTGGATGGGCGGGGGTAGTAATCACAGTGGGGGCCCATGCCAAGAAACACCCTGCTCGCCTCCGAGGTGCCCTGGGTGTCTTGGGTTCCGATAGGTTTGCCATGGAGAGCGCGACGTTCCCGCACCAGAGATCCGTGGACGCCCTGGGGTCTCAGGGTTGGGCTTCTGGCGGAAGGCTCCCTGTGGACTGGCCTCCGCTGCACGTCGCGGAAGTGCTGGGCGGCATGTCCGGGGAGGGGGTGCCCGAAAAGGGACCCGGGCCGCCGCCACGGACTTGACACACCTCCCCCTCCCGCGCTCGGTGGGTCCCCCCACCGGCGGCCACCCGTCCCGCGGCCGGGGTGCCCGACGCCCGCTGTGCCGGCGGGGGTGCAGCGGAGGTCCGAGCCAAGGGACGTCGTGCGCGCTCACGCACGAAAAATCGGTGGACGCCCTGGGGTCTCGGGGTCGGGCTTCCTGTGGCAGGCTTCTCGTGGGCGGGCCTCCACTGCACCACTCGCGGGACTGACGGATGCCTGTGGGGGGGTCCTGTGGGCGGGGGGGGAGGTTTCTGTGCTGTGCACCCTGGCGAGCGTGGCCGCCGCCGCGCCAGCTGCACCCACAGCTGCGGCCCCACACTCGCGCAACCGCCGCCTCCCTCGTCCTCCCCCCGCCGAAAAGGTCATGATCCCTTCCCTCCTCGCGCCTGCTCGCTCGTGCGCTCGCCTGCCTCTTGCTGTCCTCCGCTGTCGTTTGCCTCCTGCCTCTTCGCGGCGTGCCCCATCCGCCGGCGGCTCCAGGGGCGGCGGCCTCGGGGTCGCCCGGCTCGTTTGCTGGACCCCCCCCCACCCAGGGCAGTGCGGGGGGATGGCTACGTCCGAGGATCGGGCGACGAGAACTATGCACATGCACCAATCCTGGCAAGGCCGATCCTTGACCCAGGATCGGTGCATATGCCTTCCTGGCCAAGGTAGGATGGCGTATGCACCGATCCTGGGCTCAGGATGGGCCTGGCCAGAATCGGTGTATGTGCATAGTTCTTTTTCCTCTACGAGGACCTTGCCGCCGTCAGTGTCCCAGTGCATCGGGAGGGAGTGGGGGGGGGAGGGAGGAGGAGCAGGAGAAGGGGCGTCGGTGGTTCAAAGACGGGGTCCTGAGGGATGGGGTCCTATAGTGATAGACATGGACCCGAGGGTGGATTTACGTTGTTTGAAGCACCTCGTCCTTAGGACCCCATCCAGCAGGACCCCATCTGGTGGAGAAGGTGGAGGAGGAGAAGGAGGATGAGGAGGAGGAGGAGAGGGGGACGGGGAGGAGGAGGAAGAGGAGGAGGAGGAGGAGGAGGAGCATGGAGGAGGGGCCTTCGCCGCGTCTCTCCGCCAGCCCGTCCGCTCCAAAAGCCACACTTTTGCGCATCCGAGGCAGCGGCAAGATGTTCCTGTTGAAGGCGGCCGCCTGCGCACGCTGCCCCGCCGCGCCGGCCCCCTTTCGCCGCCCTCCGCTTTCTCAGGGCTCCGTTCGATTCCTTCGATTCGATTCGATTTCGATGGCTTCCGATTCCGATTCGAGTCGATGTCGGATTCCGATTTGGGCTCCGAGTCCTTTTTGTAGGCGTGCTAACCTGCCGATTTCCGCCGATTCGACTTTTTCCGACTCGGCTGCCGATTTCCGCCGATCCGATGCATGTCGATCGCCGATGCGATTTGTCGATTCGATTCTGGGCTCTCCTGCCCCGTTCGCCGCCCTCCTCTTTCTCTAGGGGGGCGTTGACCTAAGGAACCCTAAATAAGGAACGAAGCCCCTATTTTCCAGAAGTTGAACTTCGATTTCGCATCGAAAACCCAAGGAACATCCAAGGCCAGCTGCGAAAGAATTAAGGAACGCGGAGCCCCTCCCCAACGCAATGGCATAAGCATAAAAACTCGGAGGTCCGCGCGGATTGCTTGGATCCGCGCTGGACCCCCTCCCTGGCGCGCGGAGCGCGCCAGGGGCGGCGCCCGAGGCGCCGCCAGGGGGGTCCAGCGCGGATCCGAGAAATCCGCGCGGACCTCCGAGTTTTTATGTTTATGTCATTGTTAGTTCCCCATTTTCTCCGCCGCATCCACCGCCAGACCTCCAACGTATTGATCATCTCAAGCACGGGGTCCTCGGTGGGCCCCGGGGCCAGCAAACAGTTTCTCGGGATGCAGCGCGGGCCCTGGGGAAAGGGCCGGGACCTTCGGGAGCCCCGTATCGAATAAATGGATGCATCATATCTCCAGGCTCTGCTACTGCGGCGTCCACCGCAGCGGGGGGGGCTGCCAGGAGGGCTCGCCCAGCTCATCTTCCTCATCCCCCTCCTCTTCCTCCTCGTCGCCCTCCTCCTCCGCCTCTTTCTCCTCCTCCTCCTCCTCCTCCTCCTCCTCCTCCTCCTCCTCCTCCTCCTCCTCTTTCTCCTCCTCTTTCTCCTCCTCCTCCGCCTCCTCCTCCTCATCTTCTTCTTGCTGCACAGGCCGCCTGGGCCCTTGCTTGCCTCCCGGGTCTCTGGCATCCGCCTAGGTTTTGCGTGGGCGGGAATGTCGACGCCGCGAGCGGACAGTACGGTGGCCGCGCTGCAGAACAAAAAGAATGCCGCGAAGCGCTTAGTGCTGCTTCGCCACACACAGCATAATTTGAGCCATAGTCGTGACAGCTCGCCTGCACACCATCTGAACTGCCTGGGCGCGGCCCGCCCGCGGTGGGCGCAGTTCTGGCGGACGTTGTTTCCGCCTCCTCCTCCTCCTCCTCCTCCTCCTCCCCCTCCTCCTCCTCCTCCTCCTCCTCCTCCTCCTCCTCCTCCTCTGCATCGTTCTCCTTTCTGACGTCTCTGGCTCTTTGGGGGGGCTCCTGGAAAAACCCGACGACCTCCAGAGACAACCAGAGGCCTCACCTTCCTTGCTCCATAATCTCATATCCGTCTTCTCCGTTTCTTCAATGTGCACCTCTCGATGGGTGAAGCGTCGAATTCGAGCCCCGACAGTGAGTCTGAAGGGTGGACGATCTTCCCGAATTCGCATGTGCGTTGCCCAGCTGAGGCGTCTTTCATCAGGCTGGAGGCTGGAGGTTACGGCAGGCTGGTGCCGTGCCCACGCGGCAGCGACCCGTCGCGGGCGTTGGAGGGTGAACGCTGCCAGTGGCCTAGATTCGGCCAGTGTGGAGCGATCTGGCGATCGAGAAGCCACCGATCGCTCGAGGTTGAACGATCCGCACGGTCAGAACCCGACCCCGGCGGCGCGCCGACGGGGTGCTGAGAGAGGCCGGGCCTTCCCCGAGGGTGGCGCTCCTCAGAAGCCATCCGTCCTTCTCGGAAGCCCCCCGCGGCCCCCGAGCGACGATCTGGAGAGATTCTCCGAGGGCCCGAGGGCCGGCGGGCCATCCGGAGCCCTCTGAGAGCAGCTCCACTCCACCACCATGCCCCCGTGGGCCTTGGCATCGCTCGGACGTGTGCATTTTTCTTTCGGCGAGGACCATCGAGGAGCATCCTTGATCGTTTGGCGAAAAAAACACGCACGAAACCGAACAAAAAACAGGAAAGGGACGTCCGAGCGATGCCCCCGTGGGCGGCCAGTGCTGAAGCCAGGGCGCCCTCGTGCTCCCCTCCTCCCCCGGGGCGCGGCGCGAGGGCGCGAAGCTGGGCGCCCTTGCTGAAGGTTTGGCGTCGGCACCCGACGCCAAGGGGTTCGTCCCGGCGAGAGCCTGCCGTTGTGGGGCCGGAGGTGCGCTCGGCCTCCAGCGCTCCGCGAGAGTCGGGGGCGGAAAAGAGGGGGGTGATGACTAGGGGGGGGGTGGATATCATGGCGGGGGCCATGATATTTCCCCAGATCTCATGGCGCCTCTTCTCATTTCATTACGTCCCTGGCCCCCCCGCTGGGCCGCGCACGTGCCGCCGGTCATGATTTGCACCCCCCCCTCTTGGACACCCCCCTCTTGGCCGCTCCCGACGAGAGGTGCGCTCGGCCTCCAGCGCTCCGCGAGAGGCGGCTGGAGCAAAGGGGGCATAGGAAGCCGTGTCGCGAAGGTGAGGAGACGACAGAAACATCAACTTTGGGTCATATCTCGAACGCGAAGGTGAGAAGACAGAAACATCAACTTTGGGTCGTATCTCGAAGGTGAGAAGACGAGATGAAAAACATAAACCCTGGACGGCCTGCGCGGATGTCTTAGATCTGCGCTGGAGAGCGCCCCCTGGCGGCGCCTCTGGCGCCGCCCCCCTGGCGCGCTCCGCGCGCCAGGGAGGGGTGTGTCCAGCGCGGATCCGAGAAATCCGCGCGGGCCGTCGAAAGTTTGTGTCTGTGCCGGTGGTTCTTCCTCGGGTGTCGCCGGGGCGAGGCTTCTCCTCGAGTCTCCCCGAGCTCCGCCCGAGAAAAGTCTGGCCGCTCCGAAGGAGGGCGGAGGCCTACGATGCACCCCAGGGGGGGCTAGTTATCGGGAGGTATCCCTTTCGAGGATGGGCGCCCCCCATCGTGTAATCCTCCTCCTCCTCCTCCTCCTCTCTCCTCCTCCTCCTCCTCCTCCTCCTCCTCCCCCTCCTCCTCCTCCTCCTCCTCCTCCTCCTCCTCCTCCTCCTCCTCCTCCTCCTCCTCTTATCCCAGGGTTGGGCCCCAAATGCGCCTGGTCCAGCCCCAAGCCGACGAAGCCTGGGATGGGGGTCGACATACCCCTCGTTATTCATACACGGTGGGCGCCGGCCGAAATTGTTCGATCGGTCTCCAGCATGTTGGGGGTGTCGTGTCGGCGTTTGGGAGAGCGCGCCGATTTCGACCACATCCTGGCGTTCCCGCCCCCCGTTCTCGCCCCTACGAATGGCGCCGACTTCGAGAATGCAACTCCGCGCTAGCCTTAGTCGGGCCTGTCCCTCTACAGAAGGAGAATTCAAAAATATTTAAAAATAGTCTGGGGACGACTTTTCAGTTTTTGATACTTTGTTTGAACACTTGTTGACTATTTCTTATCTTTCCCCATTTCCTATCTTTCCTCCAACATCTGCCTGTAGGGGGGCATGCCCGACCTAACGCTGACCAGAGGTTCAGCGTATCGGGCAACATCCGGGCGGATGCTTTTCGCCACTTTCGGCATCTGGGGTCCCTCGCCGGGCCCCTTGGGCAACCAGCGATGATCCAGGATGGACAAGGGTCGGAGTTGCCAGGGGCCGCGCACAGACACGAGCGAGATCTCGGAGGCCTGGGTACGGCAGGCTCGTGCCGTGTCGTCCGGCAGCGACCCCGCCAGCGGCGTTCAACCTGGAACGCCGCGGGCGACCCAGAATCTCGCAGGCCTAGAGGTTGACACCAACACCAAGATCGGCGGTGTGCCTCCACCGAGGGAAGAGGATCCCGATCTCGGTGGTGGTGGTAATATTCTGGCTTCCAAGGTGACCGAACTATTGCCACCAACACCGAAATCCAGGATCCTCTTTCCCCTGTGGAGGCAAACCCCTGTGTTGGTGTTGGTGCCCATTTCCAGGCCTCCAAGAATCGTTCGACGTGGAACGACTTGGACGTTTCGGAAGCGGCCGACCGTTCGGGGTTGAACGACCCCCGCGGTGTCAGAGACCGACGCCGAAGTCGGCACGGCACGAGCCTGACGTACCTCAAAAGGGGGAACAAAAACACACACACACATACACATACACATACACATACACACACACACACCCACTGACACAGACGTGGGAAGTGGGGGGGGGGAAGTGGGGGGGAAGATAAATACCCAGATAAATACATGGGGAATCCTGTTGTGTGTGTGTGTATGTGTTTGTGTGTCCCAGGGCCCCTTCAGTGACGCGGCCAGCCCGGGCGGGAGCCGCATACTCGCGCGGCCAGATCTAGTTCCAGTTGTCGTCCCTTGTGTGGCCTGGCCCGCAGGGTTTTGTCGGCCTCTACCGAGCGCGCGGCCTCTGGTTGCCCCGCATGCGAATCCAGCCGTGTGCGTGCAGTGCGTGTCAGCTTCCCGCTGATCTGAAGTCGGGCATGTCCCTCTACAGGAGGCATGTTCATGATAGTACTCACGAGATGGTCCGTCGGCAACGCCTCGTGCTCTTTTGGCTATTCCTGGATGTGTTGGACTGTGTTTGACGTTTCTTCCAAAATCCGCCTGTAGGAGGACACGCCCTCAGGAGGGAAAGAAACACACCGACACAATTAATCGTCGATTCCCAGGAAAATATGGGAAAATATGGGAAGTGGGGGGGAAGACAAAAAGCCAGAAAATATGGGAAAATATAGGGAATTATTTTATTTGTGTGTATTTATTTGTGTGTCCTGGGGCCCCTTCACGCCCGACCTAATGTGAATCATGGTTTCGGTCACCACACCTCGGGCATTCCATCGGGAGGCTCCTGCGGGGGTCGAGCATTATCTTTTGCGCGCTCCGCACAGGCTCAGGACCCCCTGAAGCACGACCTGGTCTTCCGCTCCCTGACAGAGAACGAGCAGGAACGTACGGACTTCTCTGCAACATTGTCGCTGTTGTCCTCCTCGTCCTGCTCCGCGTCTTCCTCCGCCAGCCCCATGCGGGACCATTTCCGCTGGCATGGGGCATTGGATATATCATGTGCGCCCCCTTCAAAAGCTGATGCTCATCGCGCCAACCGCCTGATGTCAGTCTTGTATACTCAGGACCAGCTGCGCGATTTTGAAGTCAGTGAGTACAGCACTCATGACCAGATCAATCGGACATCATGGCTTCAAGGGTGCGCGCATCGTGCCCGAACTCCCTCCACCGCTACAACTGCAACCCCAACAACCATCATTTCATCTTCGCGACACTTGGCCACATGGGGCATCTGCCTAAAGGCTCCCATCCTCTCCTGGAACCTTCCTGGATCCTCTCCCGTGGCTCCCCCAGCACCTCGTAACAACTCCCACGACCCCTTGCATCTCCGTGCATACATTGTACAAGCAGGACCCCGCCCGACTCAGGGACCACGAGGGCCCAAGAGCATCACATATGCTTGCAAGGCGACCCGAGGAGGCCACAATAGGGCCCAGAGAGACCCCCAGAGCCCTCAGTTCCTGGCTTCTTCATGGAACATTGGAATTATTTTGATGATGGCCACCCTGTTGGATTCCATAATGCTCCTCGAGATCCTCGGTTCAGCTAAGGGCCGCCCACAAGGGCCACAAGGAGGCCCCCAGAGGGGAGGGGGGGGGCGGCATCTGGCCGCCCATGAACGCCCCGAGATGCCCCAGGGAGGTTCCACGATATCTCGGAGGCCTCTCTTGCGTTCCGTCTCGGAGCTCATTGGGCCTTTCTCAGGGCCATCGGTGCAAAATGGGGGGGATCCTGAATCGTGGTTCCCTGTTCGAGCTCGGGGAGTTCGTCTCGTGGGCCCTCTGGGGGCGTTCCGTCTCGGAGTTTTTGGGGCTTTTCTCAGGGCCATCGGTGCAAAATGGGGGGGATCCTGAATTGTGGTTCCCTGTTCGAGCTCGGGAGTTCGTCTCGTGGGCCCTCTGGGAGCGTTCCGTCTCGGAGTTTTTGGGCCGTCTCAGGGCCATCGGTGCAAAATGGGGGGGATCCTGAATTGTGGTTCCCTGTTCGAGCTCGGGAGTTCGTCTCGTGGGCCCTCTGGGAGCGTTCCGTCTCGGAGTTTTTGGGCCGTCCTCAGGGCCATCGGTCCAAAATGGGGGGGTCCTAAATTGTGGTTCCCTGTCCGAGCTCGGAAGTTCGCCTCTTGGACCTTCTGGGAGCGCTTTTTGGCAGCTCTTCAGGGGCTTCGGGGCTGGCTCTGAGCGCCTCTGGTTTTTTTGTTGGGGCTCTCTTGGGCGACCGTGTAGCCATCCTGAGGTCCCAGAAGCCCGTGTATGCAAACTTGCGAGAAGGTGCCACACGATTGGAAACCCGACATCGGTTTCTTGAAGATGATGGCCTCTTGGGGGTGTCCTTCGGAGGCCTCGTGCCCACCTGGAGCGTCGTTGGGCCTGGGACGTCCCAGAGTTGAGTCGGCGGCCCTGCGGACCTGGAAGGCGCGCTGCGGAGGTCGTTCCTCCCCCCCAACCCTTCAAGCAGGAGGAGGAGGAGGAGGAGGAGGAGGAGGAGAAGGAAGAGAAGGGAGGAGGAGGAGGAGGAGAAGGGAGGAGGAGGAGGAGGAGGAGGAGGAGGAGGAGGAGGAGGAGGAGATCCTCCCGACGCTGCCCCCGAAGTGCCCGGGGAGGAGGAGCAGGGGTCTGGCGCGCCCCTTTACCCCCCGGCAAGCGGGAGTCGGCGGATCCCCCCCCCCACCTTCCGACGATCTCCACCACCGCTACTGCGTGTGCTACACCTTAGGCGATGCTTAAGAAAACTTAAATTTTCGGCCAGAGTCTCGATTATTCTTAACGTTTCAATGTAAATCCTAAGATTTTTTAAAAAAATGTTGGGTTTTTATTCAAGTTCTGAGACTATGAATTTCTTAACCCATGATCTCTTAAGCATTTCGCAGGGTGTATGACTACCGCGTCTCACTGCACATCCTCTATGATCGCCACTGCCATCACAACCATCACCAGCACCACCAGCACAGTACTGCTGCATACGTGTTCCAAGTGTACGGTCGGGGTCGTGGGTAGGCGTCAGATCAGCAGTTCAGGGTACAGCACGGGGTGCAGTCATCTGTGGAATGAGCATGTGTTCGATTGACAGGTAGTGCATCACATGATTCAGAGCCGCATGATTTGTGCACAAATGTGACTATAGCGTGTATCATGTACAGCGGAGCTTCGGGGGGAAGGTAGAAGTGGAACGGAAAAGCCCCTCACCGGGAAGTCGGTTTCGGTTTCGGGTTTGTGTCGCGCGTGCGGGCGAGGCGAGGCTGCGTGGGCGGGCGAGAAGGATGACTTTGCTGTGGTTAGGGCGGGTCAAGAGCCGTTGACCGCCCCTCTTCCCTCCTTGGTGGGCGCGCGGTGGAACGGGTTGTCCCGCCGTGGTGTCCAGTCGCTGTCCGCCTCTCCCCCGCGGTGGGCGGGCGGTGGCCCGGGTTGTCCCGCCGTAGTGGGTGTCCCGTCGGTGTTCCGTGGCTGTCCCGTCGCTGGCCCGTCGTTGTCCCGTCGCTGCCCCGTCTGTGTTTTCTTGGTTTCCCGTCGGTGTCCCGTCGGTGTCCCGTTGGTGTCCCGTCGGTGCCCCGTCGGTGTCCCGTCGGTGTCCCGTGGTAAGATCAATCGAGAGGGATCGACAGTCGATAGTGGGATCACATCGCGGCGCAGCATCGTCACCACTCGTCTCGCGCCAACTCGAGGGCACATCACGCATCACCAGCATCGTCATTAGCACAGCCATTGCAGTTGTTGACAGTTTTTTCTTCCCCTCCACCCATCAACCTTCTTATCACACGAGGGGTGGTTGTATAGGCTCATCATATGCTAGATCATCGCGCGATGGTTGACCGAAGGATACGCACGTGTGCACTACAATAACACATCGGCTTGCCGCACATTGTACTGACACGTGCTTGATCGCGAACGGTCCCATTATCGGAGGTTGGGGGAGAGATCGAAGTGGAGCGGAGAGCCCCCCACCGGGAAACCGGTCTTGGTGTCGTATTCGTGGTCGTGTCGTGCGGGCGGGGCGAGGCTGCGCGGACGTGCGAGCGGAATGACCCTGCCGTCGCTGGGGCGATGCGGATGCAGTGGACCGCCCCTCCGCCCCTGGTGGGCGCATGGTGTCTTCTAGTGTCCTGGCGGTGTTTTGTCGGCGGTGGGCGGGTGGTGGCCCGGGGTGTTCCGCCATGGTATCGATAGGGAGGTCGATCGTGCGATCGATAATGAGATCGTTCGGATGGGACGGACGGTAAGATCAAAAGTGAGATCGATTGTGAGGTTGATTGTGAACTTAGTTGTGTTTGCGCTGTCGGATGTGCATGGAGGTGACGTCCTTTGTGTCGTGCAGATCTCGCGAGGACAGGCGATCTCCTTTGAGGTGAGCACGATGGGATCGATCGCTGGATCCATTAGTAGTAAGAATGTCTGTGAGGTCGATAGTGTGACCGATCGGGTGAGATCGAAAGCTTGGACGATAGTGACATCATATCGCAGCACAACATCGTCATCACGCGTCGTCTCTAACTCGAGGGCGCGTCACCAGCATCGTAATCATCACACCCATCGCGATTGCCAGCAATTGGTTCTTCCCCCCCACCCCCCAACCTCCTTATCACCTCGAGCGTGTTCATATAGGTATGCGCACACATTTCGGAGGCGAGGGGGTGAGATCGCAGGGACACAGAAAGCCCACCACTGGGAAATCGGTGTCGGTTTCGTGTTCGTGTCGTGCGTGCGGGCGAGGCGAATTTGCGTGGGCGGGCGAGAGGAATGCATCCTTCTCTGCCCAGGGCGCCTCTGTGTCAAATGACGGCCCCTTTCGCCGCCCCTGGGTTGGGGGGCGGTGTCCAGGGATATGCCGCCGTGGTGTCCCGATGATGTCCCGTGGTGTCCCGTGGTGTCCTGTTGTGTCCCGTGGTGTCCCGTCATGTCAATAGTGAGATCGACAGTGAGGTTGATATTGACATCGCTATTAGATCGATAGTAACAACGATAGTGGGGCCGATAGTGGTGAGATCTGTAGTGGGGTCGGCAGTGAGATCGATCGTGGGATCGATAGTGGGATCGATCGTGTGATCGATAGTGAGATCGATAGTTAGGTCGATAGTAAGAGCGGTGGTAAGGTCGATGGTGATATTGATCGCGAGAGGGGTACTGAGAGGGGTAGCGAGCTCGATTGTGATGTCGGTAGTGGTATCAATAGTGAAATCGATATGTGGATTGATAACGATATCGATCGAGAGAGATGTATTGCCAGATTCATAGTGAGATCGATCGTGGGCTCGATGGTGAATCGGGGAAAGTAAGAGTCGAGTAAGCCAGAGCTCGGATTTGCCCACGTTTTGAGACGAGCGCGTGCTGGATTTTGACGGCCCAGTTTTCGTGGGATGTTTGCAGCGGGAGTTCGCGTCACATTTCAGACTGGGTGTCGTTAATTTTATGATGGCCCCGTCAGCCCAAACCGAGTCCCTCGTACCCGAGTCTTACGTCTCCCCGAGTGAAATCGATCGTGAAACCAGTCGTGACATCGAACGTGAGATCGATCGTGTTATCGATTTTGGGGTCAATAGCGAGATCGATTGTTAGATCGATAGTGGGACCGATCGTGAGAGGGATAGTGAGATCGATTTTGTGATCGATTGTTAGATCGATAGTGAGATCGGTCGAGTGGCATCGATTGTGAGATCGTTAGTGAGATCGACATTTGAGATCGGTTGCGGCACCGACAGTGTGATCGATCGTGAGGTCGATAGCGAGATCGAGTGAGTGAGACGTTGGTTTCTTCCCCCGCATCTCCTTCTCAGGCGAAGAGTGTAGTCGATGTGTTTATGATGCATGTGTACCACCCCGTTGGATCATATCACACCATGCCGTCACTCGATCAAAACGGGTGAAGAAGTTTCGGCAGGGAGATGCTAGGCGCCTTGATCGTCCAGGCACCACCCGCGCGGCGCCTCCCTGTCCCCGAGGCTGCCTGCGTACCAACGCCCCCTCCCTCGATGCAATGCTAGGAATGCTCGGCGCCCCCCCTGCCCCCTCGTTGCATTTGTTCAAAACATCGCAGCCCCAAGCGGGGTGACATGCTTGAGCCAATAAGAAAGAAGCGCTGCCCTCGTCGCTTGCGCCCGCATCAAGATATGTACAGGCGACGTCTGCGCCATTGGGCGCGCCCGAGGTACCTGCGCCGCGCCATGCGCGGTGCTTGCGCGAACAACCAATGTCCGCGGTGCCTGCGCGAATGCAGCGTCGCACAGAGGATGCTTGCACCCTGAGATGTTTTAAAGTGCGTCATGGGAAGAACGCATATCCAGACGTGCGCGAATTTCCTGGTTGAAAGTGTAGACCTGTAGTGCATCAGTAGTCCACAGCGCAGCACGTTATATGAGCATATGCTTAATGCCCATCTGTTCGGGGAACAAATCACGCCCCACACATGAGTTACATCCATGTGTGTATGTGCACGTGTAGCCCTCGCGTTGGTTCATGTGACGGCGCATTACCATATCTTGCAATGCTGTATCATCTGGTAGATTAGCGAACCATCGTATACCAGGCGTTCCACATGATGGCATCAACTTTTGCGCATGACCCTAGACATGGACGCGTGACCTCTCGCACGACCGAAATGTAATGCCACTACATCCTATATCGAACATGGTCCCATTGTGTACTACACCGCTGGACCATACCACACTTTTGCTTGATCTACTACCAACGCGGGCGAAACCGATTCAACGTGGTAGTGGGGGGGGGCGCTGATCCCCCAGGCGCAACCCGCGCGGCGTTTCCCCGTCCCCAGCGATGCCCGCGCATCAGCGCCGCTTCCCGTGACGGACGGCGCAGCGCTGTTCGTGGCAACGCTTGCGAGGCGCTGCTAAAGATGTGCAGCGCACACCCCTTTCCCAGCCGCCCACACCCCGCCCCCCTCAACCCCTCCCTCCCACTTTTTTTATATCCCAGATGGGGTGGCATGCTTGCAGCGATAAGAGACCATGCCTGCAAAGCTTACGTTCGCGTCGAGATGCACACGCGACGCCTACGCCCTGTCAGAAGACGCGCCGCGGTGCTTGCGCCGCGCAATGCGCGGTGCCCTCGCGGATCTAGAGTAAATGCCCGCGGCGCTTGCGGTAATGCAGTGGCGCACAGGCGACGGCTGCTTCGTATGTGCACGCGTAAGTACCACATGGTGGAAAGGGAGAGCGTCTGTCATTTTACTACCATCATTGGTGGCATGATAGCTACAACTAGTACGTACCAGTATCACTAGGAGTAGTCGCAGCAATAGTGCTAACACTTTGATTCTTAGGCGTACGCCACACCGCCGACCACTTTGTTTTTTTTGGGGGGGCTTCCTGGGGGTCCCTGGGGCACGTTGGGGGCGTCTTGGAGCCGAAGGTTCGAAGTGTCCGTTCTGGTTCTCCATCTGGCTGATTGGGAGTCTCTCTGTCTGTTTTGGAGCTCTCTTGGTGGTCCTTTTGCCGTTTGGGAGCCCTCCTGGTGTCAAAAGGCGAACCTGCTGAAATATATTTTTCGTTATTTGTGCTTGGGGTCTTTTGGGGAAACCTCTTGGAGG
>CAUYUJ010019386.1:12806-35306 GCA_963575745.1 Prorocentrum cordatum | reverse complement strand
TTTTCATCTAAATATTCGCCCAGGCTCTTTAAATCTTCACCCAGGGCATTGATCATTCATGTACATCTTTTTCCAAGCGTGTAAATTTTCAGCCAGGGCTTTATATCTTCACCCAGAGCCCGAAATCTTCACCGAAACCTTCGCCCAGGGTTTTAAATCGTCACGTTTATCTTCACCCAGGACCGTAAATCTTCACTAAATCTTCACCCAGGACCCTGAATCATCACCAAAATCTTAGCCCACGACCGCAAAACTTCACCCACCCCTTATATCTTCACCTAAATCTTCAACCTGCGCCCTAAATCTTCATTTGCAGATTTGCCCAGGGCCATAAATCTGCGCCCATGCCTTAAGTCTTAATGTAGATATTCAAACAGGCCCTTAAATATTTCCCGTGGGCATTAAACGTTAGTTTAAATCTTCACCCAGGCCCGGAAATCTTCATCCAGGGCTCTAAATCTTCACCCAGAGCCCGAAATCTTCATCTACATCTTCACCGAGGGCCCTAAATCTTCACCTAAATCTTCACGCAAGGCCGCAAATCTTCATTCAAATCTTCACTCCAGACGCTGATTCTTCACCTAAATCTTCACCCGGGGCCGTACATTTCCACCCAGGCTTCAAATTTGCATCTAAATCTTCATCCCAGGAGTGACCCTAAACGTTGTTTAGTTGTTTTTTTCGTAACGTTGTCGTTTTAACTTTGTTTTTTGTTCACCCCGCAGCCCCTCCAGCCTAAATCTTCATGTAAATCTTCACGTGCATCTTCACCCCGGAGGCCCGCCAGCCTACATCTTGATTTAAATATTTGCGTACATCTTCACCCCGGAGCCGGAGCCCCGCCAGCCAAAATCGTCATTCAAATCTCTCCTTAATTCTTCACCCACAGCCCCATCGTCACCCCTGGCAAAACCCCCCTGCCCCCAGCACGACCCACCGAACAAACCCCCCAGCGTCCCCCCCCATAAAAGATGCCACCCTAAAAATGCGTTTTAAAATATTCATTCGGGGTGCCCACCTAGAATAGCATTTAAGGCTTCACGCGGGTTGGCGCAGATTTCATCATGGAAAACAATGTTTTGTTCAGTTCCGCGGCATTGCGTTTTTTTCTGTTTTTTGAATCCTAGTTTTGTGGCTCACCCCGGCGCGGCGCTCCAAACTCTACGCGACAACCCATAATTAAAAAACCAATGGTTTCAAAACACCCTTTTTGTTCTTCAAACTCTCTGTACTTTTACTACTACTACTACTACTACCACCACTACTACTACGACTACTCTGACTACTACTAGTATTACTACTGCGATGCTGCCCGCTTTATTACTGATACTACCATGGTTACGACGACGACTGTTACTACGATTGTTACTATTACTAGTAGTAGTAGTAGTAGTACTACTACTACTACTACTACTCCTACTACTACGAGTACTACTACTACCACTACTACTACTACTACTACTACTACTACTACTACTAGTACTACTACTACTACTACTACGTTACTGTTGGTACTACTAGTCCTGCTACTGTTACGACTTACTACCACTTCTACATTATGATTACTATTACAACAACAACAACTACTACTACTATGATTATTAGTTCAACCGATACTACGACTACTACTACCAGTTGGGCTACTACTACTACTACTTCTGTATTACTTGTATTACTACTACCATTACTACTTCTACTACTACGATTACGATTTCCATTCTTCTTATAATTAATCGTACTTGTGCAACCACGACTACGAATACTTCGAGTACTACTACTACGACGACGATTCACCACCACTGCCGCTACCACGACCACTACCACTACGACTACGACTAGTACTACTACTACTACCATCGCTACTACTACTACTACTACTACTACTACTACTACTACTAATACTACCGTTACTGATACTAGTGCTGTTTCTATTAATACGACTGCTACGACTACTTCGGCTACTATTAGTACTACTACAACTACTATTACTACTACTACGACTACTACTACTACTACTACTACTATTACGTGCATGTTTCTAGTCATGCTTCCACCACTACCTCCACCACTACCACTACCAGTGCTAGTACTATCCCGTCTCGTTCTACGGTAATTGTTAGTACCGCGACGACCCATTGTTAATATTAGATGTATTAGTTTAACGAGTATTTGTACGATGAGCACGAGTACTATCACACTTTTTACGAGTACGAGTACGGCTGCGATTACGGCTACTAGTACTACGAGTACGACTTGTAATATTACTATTATTACTACTACGACTACTACTACTACTACGAATATTGTTGCTAGAACTACTGCCACGACTTCTGCTACTAGTATTCGTCCTATGCCTACCACTTCTTCTACTACGACCACTGCTACTACGACTACAACTACCCTTGCTACTCACTCTATACTACAGCTACTTGTACGACTGGTACTATTATTACTACTATTTCTACTACTGCCACTTCGACTGCGACTACGATCCCTGCTACCCTTACTTCTACTATTGGTATCCTGATCAGCCTTATTGCGATCACGTTCATTATTACTGCTGCTATGGTAGCCACGAGTGCTAATACTACCGCTACCAGTGTTACGGTTACTATTACCACTGCTACTACGACTGCTAGTACTCCTACACTGCTACGGCCACAAGTACTATTATTACCACTGCCACTAGTAGTACTACTAGTTCTAATACCACGGTCTCTTCTAATACTACCTGCCTGCCTCCCACCTCCAGTGACCACCGAGTTACTTACAGATCGAACCACCTTCTGCCATTCCTTTTACTACTGCTACTACTACGGCTTTCACTTCTACTACCGTGCCTGTCGACCGACCTGTCCACTCACCCAGTCACCTACAGACCTACCTCCTTACCTGCCGACCTACCTACGACTGTTAGTTCTAGTGCGGCTGCTACGTCTACAATCATTTCTGTCGTTACTATGTTTATTACTGTCTCGACTCGCTACTTCTACGACTACCACGACCACGTACTATTATTTGTGCACTGCCGTTCGCCATTTGTACGCTTTCCACGATTGGAACCACGGCCATTCTCTTTACGATTGCATGGTGTACGAATGCGATTGCCATTGCGTACCACCAATACTGCAGGCGCATATGGTACCATTCCAAAGCAAGTTTACCACTACTACGGTGACATTAACTAGTACTACGGATGCTACTATTACTACTACTACTACTACTACCACTACTACTACCACTACCACTACTACTACTACTACTACTACTACCACTACTACTACTACTACTACTACTACTACTACTACTACTATTACTACTACTACTACTACTACTAATACTACTACTACTACTACTACTACTACTACTACTACTACTACTACTACTACTACTACTACTACTACTACTACGACTAGTACGATTACTAGTACTACTACTACTACTACTACTACTACTACTACTACTACTACTACGTCTACTAGTAGATTTGTTATTCTTCTTGCGGCCACAAGTGCGACTACAGTGGTGGTCAATATGTTTTACTCGTACAACAACTACTACCACTACTACCACAAGTACGACTACGACTATCAATATTACTATGAGCAGTCGTACTACAAGTACGTCTGCGACTGCGACCACGACTACGACGATTATTACGAATACAACGACTACTACTATTATTACTACTACCACTACTACTACCACTACTACTACTACTACTATCACTAGTTCTACTACTACTACTACTACTACGACTGCTACTACTACTACTACTACTACTACTACTGTTACTGCTACTGCTACTACTGCTACTACTACTACTACTACTACTACGACTACTACTACTACTACTACTACTACTACGACTACTACCACTACTATTCATATGGTTGTTACTATCATGTTTTACGACTGTTACTACGACTACCACTACTACCAGTAGTACGGTTGGTACTAGTGGTATTCGCACCACCCGTACAATTGCTTTTACTACAACTACTACGACTATTAATCGACCTCTACGACCACTGTTTGTACGAACGCCATTAATATTGCTAATACGTTTTGTTTGTATTCTACAACCACTACTACTACTCTTGCTACTACTACTTATTCTTCTATTTACTTCGACTACTACTTCTTCTTTTTCTACTACTACTGGTACTACTGTTACTACTACTACTGCTGGTACTACTACCACTTGAACAACTACTACTACTACTACTACTACTACTTCCATTTCTACGATATGTATTAGTACGACTAGTACTGCACTATTACGACTACTACTACGTCTACTACTACTATTATTGCGACTACTACAACTACCGGTATTACGACTACAAGTAATATCATGCTTGCTGTTATCACAGTGTTGGTACCATGCGCAGTAAACGCCACCATTCGTACTGCAGCTGCCGAGCGCCGCCGCCACCACATCGGCAACAGCGACGGCGTCGCCGACGACATGGGTGAGGAGCTGGAGGAGGAGCAGGAGGAGGAGAAGGAGGAGGAGCAGAAGGAGGAGGAGGAGCAGGATGAGGTTCACAGTGATCATGATGCTGATGATGATGATGCTGGTGGTGATGCTGATGGCGTTCGCCGTAGTAGTGATGGCCACAGGCGTATGCACGTGGGCAGCGGGACGCCCCGGTCGAGCACAGTTTGCTCGTGCCCTTGTTGTCGTTCTACGAGCACGGGGACGAGGCGGGGCGCCCAGGGCCTCTTCCAACCACTGTCGCGGGGTGACGGGTCGGCTTGCTTATCTCCGGCGGCGTGCGCGTCGATTCTCCGTTCATGGGAGCAGGAGGTCGGGATGATGATCTATTCCCAGAGATTTTGGAGTGCCCAGATTCTTTGATGTGCCACGCGGGCGGCAGAGACGAGGGCAACTAGATGCTGCGAAAGTCCTGAGCGTACGCCAGATTTCGTAATAAAAGGGAGGGGGTCTGGACCCTCCAAGACAAGCCATTTCGGACCTCCCCCGTGGGAGAACCCTCCAAAACATCGTCCCCAGACCCCCCCAGGCCCTCCAAGATAGCCTGGAAGAGACCCCCCCCCCTGAAATGAGACCCCCTCTCCCTTTATTACGAAATCTGGAGTATCTTGCGCCACCTGTGCCATGACACTGTGCTCGTCCCAGCGGTGACCCCCCGCCCGGGCGGAGTGTCTGGGTCGGCTCCCCCAGAGGCGGCCCTTGGCCCGGGGCCCTCGGCGGCGCAGGGCGGGCGTCGAGGAGCGAAGCGTGCGGCGCGGAGGAGCGGACGTCTCCTCCTCCCTCCTCCTCCTCCTCCTCCTCCCTCCCTCCTCCTCCTCCCTCCCCCTCCCTCCTCCTCCCTCCTCCTCCTCCTCCTCCCCCTCCTCCTCCTTCTCCTCCTCCTCCTCCTCCTCCTCCTCCCCCTCCTCCCCCTCCTCCCCCTCCTTCTCCCCCTTCTCCTCCTCTTCCTCCTCCTCCTCCTCCTCTACATGTTGTGCCACTCTGCTACGCCGACGCCGGCACGTGGCCATAGTTCGGCGGGGCGCCCTCAGGGGAAGGCAGGGAGGGAGGGCCTTCGCAGAGGCCTCCTGAGATCGAGCCTGCTCCGAAGGCGCCGAAGGGCATGCCAGAGGGCCATCGGGCTTCTGCGAGGCACGGCGGCTTCCTGAGAGAGGGCCTGCCCTCGCCCGCGCCCCCCCCTCAGCGCGCCGACGTCTGATGCTCATGCAGTTTTGTTGGCTACGGGTTTCCTCCTTCGTCGTGGTCGTCGTCCTTCTCCTGCTCCCTCCCCCGTTTCACGTTTTCCCGGCCGCGCTCTGCAAGAGACAAACTACGGGGGTGGGCTGCATGCTTGCTTCGTCGAGCTGCGTTCTCGTGCGGAGAAAAGGGGTACGTTCGGATGCAACTCCTGGGAGTCTGGGAGGTCAAATTCTGATTTTGCCTTGGTCCGAAATCCGGCTTAATCCAGCTTCATCCCGCTTGATCCGGCTTCACCCCGCTTCATCCTGCTCAATCCAGCTTAATCCCGTTTACTCTGAGGCCTTCTCCGGCTCAGCAGCCCCCGAGCGGGGCTTAATCTTCCTTAGTCTTTCCGACGAAGACCTTACCAGTTTGAAACATACCCCTGTTTGACGTCACCTCACCTCGATGCCGATCTTAAGGATGCCCTCAGTTTCTGAGGGCCCGTCCCTAAGATTGTCCTCGTTTTTTGCTCGCCCATCTTAGGGATAAGGATAGGTTCAAGGCTGGTTAAGACCTCCCAGTAGTTCCCTCCGAACGGGGCTTCATCATCTAAGATTAAGCCCCGCTCGGGGGCTTAATCTGAATCTAATATTGATCTAATCTAATCTTAATCCCCGGAAGATTATTAATCTTCCTTAGCCCTTCCGACGAAGACCTCCCAGCAGTTCCCTCCGAAGGTACGTCGCACCCCGCACGTGCGGACGGCAGGGCCGCGGGGCTGGCGGCGCGGGCGAGCCGCCCCCGAGTGCAGCCCCTCGGCTGCAGACCCCGCGTGTCTCCTCCTCCTCCTCCTCCTCCTCCTCCTCCTCCTCCTTTTCCTCCTCCTCCTCCTCCTCCTCCTCCTCCTCCTCCTCCTCCTCCTCCTCCTCCTCCTCCTTGACCCTCCTCCTCCTCCCTCTCCTCCTCCTCCTCCTCCTTCTCCTCCCCCTTGACCCTCCTCCTCCTCCTCCTCCTCCTCCTCCTCCTCCTCCTCCTCCTCCTCCTCCTTAGCCGTTCTGGCCCAAGTGTTTGGGCTTGCTAGCGTATACTTCAGAACGGCACACTGCGCTAGCGGGTCAAGTGGCTCGTTCAGTCAGGCAGCACTCGTTGCGTCTCCCATGGGACCGAAGCAACATGAGGTCATCGGTGCGAAATGTCTCTCGTGTGGCGCAGCGAAGTGCAACAAGCCATGGTATAAATGGTGTGCGAATTGTTGGGCTCCCATTCCACATGTATCTCCTGGTGCGCATCGTGTTCCTGGGGGTGTGTGGCAAGGTGGTCCTGCCGTCCCAGGCCCCAAAGGAGCTCCCAAAGGTTCAGGACCTAAAGGTGGACGTGGCAAGGGCGGGCTTGGGGGTGGCGGAGGAAACAGCGGTGGCGGGGCAGGACCTGGCGGTCGTGGAGGCGCCCTGGCTTATCCTGCAGATCCGTCGTCGCTCCTCGCTCAGCTTCAACTGCTCATGGGTCAGCTCAAGGACGACTTCCCCGAGCGTGCCGCGGTGGCCAGCTCCATCGAGGCGTCGGCGTCCGCCCTTCGTTCGCAGCAGTCAGAAGCACGCCCCCTTCGTCAGCAGGCGTCAGAGGCCCAGCAGGCTCTCGACAAGAATGTGCGTGCTCCCAACTCTTTCGACACCCAGATTGCAGACACTGAGTCGCGCCTCGCGGAGCTCAAAGAGAAGAGGGCGGAGGCCGCCACCCAGCAGGCTCAGCTCAAGGCGAGGTACCTGGAGCTGGCGTCCAAGGTGGCCGACCTCCCGCCCCCGCCGCAGGCGGCGGAGCTCCAGGGGCACATGTCCAACTTCGACAGCGTCTTGGAGTCGGGCGACCTGGCCGCCATCCGTGAGGGCTGGGCTAAGCTCAAGCCCAGCTGCCAATCTGTCGCCCAGAGGCAGGCTGCAGGCAGTGGAGCTGCTCCTGCTGCTCCTGGCAGTGGTGGGGGGACGGGCGGCGAGGCTGGGGTGGGGACGGGAGAATCTGCTAACCCTGATGAAGCAATGCCTCAGGTCGAGGCTGCTGACACTCTGAAGCGTTCAATAACTTTTTACGTGAGTGGCAGCAGGCACAGTCTGAGGAGGTCTCGAGTGAGTCGAGGCAGCGCGTCTCGTCTTTCATCGAGGCAGCGGCCAAGAAGGCCAGGACGGCTGCTGCTACTCCTGCCGATGCTCCTGCTCCACGGCATCCTTCCCAGTCTACCTCAGCTGAAGTCGGCTGGCTCGTTACCTCTCCTTAGCCAGGATGTGGCCGCGGGAGTGCTTGTGGGAGGCTCTCTCCATCCACCACCTCCGCCAGATTTGGAGGATTTCGGGCTCTGTGTTCAGACTTGCAATGTTTCAGGATGGCTGTCACTCAAGAATAAGTGGCGGCCAAAGACCACGGCACACGTCTTGTTAGTTCAAGAACATCACTTGTGCTCAGATGAAGACATCTCCAAGGCTTCAGAGTGGCTCTTTCGTCGTGGGTGGAAGTCGTGTTGGGCGGCGGCCGCTAGAGGGGAGGGCACTGGATCGTCAGGAGGAGTCGCAGTTATGGCTAGATCGTACCTCGGGCTTCACACGCTGTCGTCGGGCTTCGTACTGTCCCCTCATCGTGCTGGAGCTTGTGTGATTGATATTCCAGGAGGTTTTCAGGTCCTTGTCGGATCGATTTACCTTCGCGACGTCGAAGGTCTTTCTGAGCGCAACGTGGAGATCTTGTCGCGTTTCGGAGCAGGACTTTCACATTCAGATCTCCCCGTCATAGCGGGAGGCGACTTCAACATGGCGCCAGGTGAGTTTCAGAAGTCGCAGTTCGTTTCTGAGTTCAAAGGCCAGATGATCACCCCGACAGACGGAGGCTACACGCTCCGCAGCACGGGGGGCCTCAAAGTCTCAGATTTCTTTGTCGTCTCGGCAGGCATCGCGAAGGTTGTCAGTAAGGTGATTGTTAACCACAATTCCCCTCTCTCCCCCCACTCTCCCGTGGATCTGGAGCTGTTCCCCTCGCCTGCGCAGCTCAAAGTTTTGGAATTTCGCAAACCACCTCCCCTTCCCCCCCAAAGGGCCATCGGGCCCACTCGGGAGCCCCCCGCTTGGGACCCTGTTCTCGATGTTTTGGAAGCGGCTCTGGTAGCTGCCAGGGCGGGGAAGGGGGCTGAAACTCAAAGGCTTCTTAATCGAACCTACAAGTGGTGGGCCAACCTTGCCGAAGTGGAGGTTGCCAACGCCACCCAATCGGTTTTGCCAGTGTGGGGCTCGAGAGGCAAGGGCCCTCAGCTTGTTTGGAAGCCTGTCTTTTCTAAGGATAAGGAACCTCTCCGACGCCCTTTTTTTGTACTCTGTCAGGTGGCTGTATAATCGCATCTTGGACTGCAAGGTGTATATTTCGACCCTTCCCCAAAAGGCCAGGAACAGCGGAGGCGATGAAGTGTGGGCTTTGAGGTCGTACATTCTTCACCCTCCCCCGTTTGTGGTCGAGCATTTGGGGGCCCACAAGGAACTGCTCATCACTCTGCAGTCCATGGTCAACCAAATCGATTCGACTTCGAGCGGAGAGCTCGAACAGGATATTCTCGATCTGTCTCTCTTGGCCTCTGACGTGGTCGCGCAGGCCGAAGCCAGTGCGAGGGGCCGCAGTTTAGCTTCATGGCGTAGTTGGCTGAGAGAAAACATTGATCAGGGGGCCAAGCGAGCCCACATGGTCACTTCTGAACCCAAGCCCTGGAAACCTACGTCCACTCTCTCGGCCAACGGCTGCGCGGTCAGTGATCCTAGGTCCCTGCTCGAGGCTGAACGCCGTAAGTTTACCCAGCTGTGGCGAGCGTCTGACTCCCCGCTTGATGTGGGACCTATTGCCGATTTTGACCCTGCCCCTGAGCCCCCCCCCTTGGACCCCAACGAGATTGTCCGACTTTCGAGAAGGTATAAGGTGAATTCGGCGGTTGGGGTGGATGGCTTCCACATGAAACACTTCAGTATGATTTCCCTTCCTGGGGTCACGGCGTTGTGTAGGATCCTGCAGGTCATGGAAATCTCCAGCATGCTGCCCTTTCAGCTCGATGCCACGGTGCTGGCCCTTCTGGGGAAACCTGTAGGAGGGTTCCGCCCAATAGGTATATTCATGGGCCCCTACCGCATCTGGGGGAAAGCGCGGCGGTGCCTTGCCGAGAGCTGGGAGGGGGCGCGCGCTCGTCCCTACTTTGCCGCGGGCAAGTACCAGGGGGCGTCCGACGTTGTGTGGCGACAGAGCGTCCGCAGCGAGAGTGGGGCCACTCACAACCTGCACGCGGCGACCCTCCTTCAGGACATGTTTAAATACTACGAGCTCATTGACCTCGAGCGACTCCAAGATCGATGCTTGAGATTGGGTTTCCCGGCTGCCATGGCCAAGTTGGCCGTGCGGGCCTATAGGGCCCCGAGGTTTCTTTCCCTGGGTGGTTGCCTCGACGGTCCTTGGTACGCTTTTTCGGGCATTATCGCGGGATGTTCTTTGGCCACGACCCTGATCAGGGTAAATTCAGTGGAGTCGCTCGATCTTGTTAGGTTACGGCAGGGTGCTCAACTGGCGCTCTACATCGACGATTCTGGTCTCAGTGCCGTCGGCACTTTCAGTTTTGTGGTTGACGCCATCACGGAAGGCGCGCCCCAGCTCCACGATGCCATAGTTGACGGCATTGGTGCGCAGGTGGCGGCTGATAAATCCAGTCTTATTTGTTCCTCGGCCAAGCTTGGCAGGGCCATACAGGCCAAACTGGGAGTTGAGCTCACGGGTCCTATTACTTCCAGTGCTGTTAACCTTGGGGTGGACGACACGGTGGGCAAGAGTTCTCGGGTTCAGGGCCGTAACAAAAAGCTTGGCATCAGGAGGCGTCTTTTCATCAAACGTACGGACCGTGTGGCCAAACTTCGGAAGACCCTGGGTTCCAGGAGAACGTTGCGAGTTTTTACTGCAGGTCCGCTCCCTGGCCTGCTGTATGGCAGCGAGGTTAGAGGGGTTACCGACTACGAGTTGCTGCTCATCCGCCGTGCGGCGGCCAGAACTATAAAACCTTCAGCTGGCCAACGCTCCCTGACTGTGCTCTCCCACCTCGAGGGCGACCCTGCTTGGGTTGGGGCCGTCTCCCCGATTTTGCGGTGGCACAAGGAAGTGCGGTGCTCGCAGGTCAGGGCCTTTGAAGGCTCCATTCCTTTCAGGGAGCTCCGGCAAGCTTGGGAAGGTGTTTTTCTTCAGGAATCCCCTTCGTGGAGGGCGGTAGGTGGTCCTGTGGCCGCCATGCGCAAGTCCTTGGAGAGGATCTCGTGGACGATGAGGGACTTCGCCACTTTCGTCACTGACAAGGGGATCGAGCTATCCATGACCCTCATGTCCCCCCAGCTTATCAAGCAGCATCTCCGTGGGGCCGTCTTCAGGATTCTTGAATGGGAAGCAGGTGCTAAATGGGATGTGCCTCATTGTCTATGCTTCGATGTTGTGAAGTCCGAGCTCCGCCGCAAAAAATACACGTCATTCGAGAAAGGCTGTATTCGGGCTGTTGCTACGGATGCTGTGTGGACTCGCTCTAAAGCTATACGACTGGGATACCAGATCGACCCCACGTGCCCCCTCTGCGGCTCAGCCCCCGACACGCTTCATCATCGGCTCTGGGTCTGCAAGTGCCAGGAGGTTGTCGAGCTCCGTTCCAGTCTTGTAGAACCTGAGCTTGTCAGCAAGGCTCTGGAGGAGCCCAATTCGATTCGGTCCTGTTTTGGTGCTTTCGCCCATCCTGGGGATTATTTTCCTGGTCCCGCGGGCGAGTCGTCTAGTACCTTCTGGGCCAGGGAGGACTTTCCCCAGGAGGTGGGCCAGTTTCCGTTCAGAAACAACCTTTTCACGGACGGTAGCGCGTTTAAACATGTTGTTCGGGAGCTCAGCAGGGCAGGCTGGTGTTTTGTGGCCGTGGACGACCATGGTGACCTCTTGGGTAAGCTCTACGGTCCCGTCCCCCCGTGCTACCCCCAGACTGCCCCTGCAGGAGAGTTCGCCGCGATTTGTCAAGCAATATTTTTCTCAGGAGAACCTTCGGACTTTTACACTGACGCTCAGCTGGTCAAAGACCACTTCGATCGCCCTCAGATTGATCAGCTGTCTCCCAAGCGCTGCTACAGTGGGTTCTCCCTCTCTCTTCTGTCTGATATATGGAAGGTCCGCTCTTTGAACAAAGTGAAAGCTCATCTTTCACTGGACGAGTGGACCGACAATCATGATAAGATGTGCCGCTTTGGAAACCACCATGCCGACGTAGGAGCTAAAAGTGCTTCTGCGGGGGAGGGGTATCTTGGGCACCCACAGCCGTCGGAGGATGACACGTCCAGGCTCGATCTCGACATTAAGTTTTCCAGAGCCGTGGCGTTGCTGTCTGCGAAGCTGATGCCGTTGTGGCCTAAATTAGACCTCCAAGACGTTGTGTGGATTCTGCCGCCCAAGGACCCCCCCCAGGTGGTGAATTCTGAACGACGCGATTGGCAGGCCATTCAGATTTCTGAGCTTGGGTCAGTCTCGGGGTTTTGGAAGTGTTCGGTCTGCGCTAAAGTCAGCCGTTTGTCTACCCACGGTCCCCCGCCTCCTCCTTCTAAATGCGTGCCTGTTCGAGGGCTGGAGACGCAGATTTTGGAGACGCGGGGACATCGGTGTTTGACGCTCGCCTGCTCAGACAATTCATCCCTGGTGATTTGCACCAAATGTTATTCTTATTCTTCTCACGGTCGGACTTCGGGCCTTGCTGATGTCTGTAACGGCCCGACCAGATCTAAGAAGTACAATAGTTGGCACCCGATCTGTAAGGGCCTCCATCCTAAGCGTCCTGGTGTCTCGGTCGAGAGAGGGCCCTGGGCGCAGAAGGGAGGAGGCCCACAGGTCGGCGCTTCAGGTGCCGCCGCCTCGCAGGTGCTGGGCCCTCAGCGCCCCGCCACCGCCACCGAGGACCGTGGGGACGGGGTGGAGCGGGGAGCGGGGGGGTGAGCGAGCGTGTCGGATCCTGCTGGGCAGCAGGATTGGGAGGCTGACGACGAGGCCTCTCGCTTTCTTTTTCAGGATCCTCCCTCTCCTCCTCCTCCTCCCCCTCCTCGAATCGAGTTGCCCAGTGCCCCGTCCCCTTCTCGGCGTGGAGCAAGAGAGGCTTCTTTTGTCTCGGTGCTCGCACACCGCGACGAGGGCGACTCGAGTTCAGACTAATGCCTGGGGGAGAAGCAGCTAGCCACGGGGAATCCTCCAGCCAGCTGGAGATGTCTGCTGTGGCCTCCTGCCTTTCCTCTTCTTTTCAGGTGTTAGTAACCTGCTGGCGTTGGCCAGCCAGCCTGCTCTAATTGTCTGGGCAGGCACCCTCCTTTGATGTTGATGTCAAAAAAATCCTCCTCCTCCTCCTCCGCACGTCCGCTGCCACTGTCGGGGGCCCCCCAACGGGGTGGTGACCAAACACCGTGTCGCGAGTCGGTGGGGATGGGTGGTCACTGCACGGTTTTGGATGTCTCGGGTCGCTCTCCGAGGACGCCTCGGGCGACGGGAGCCTCCAGGGTCCCGAAGCCGTGCGGCGATGGTTTTGGGACCCCGAGCCTTGGCCAGGCCCATCTTGGTCCATGAGCGGCGCATGTGCCTCCCCGGCTATGCCAGGTGGGCCAGCTGGGCGTCTACCTGCGATCCTGGTCGCAGGGTCGCTCCCCGAAGTCCACATCGCGGGGGCGTGGGCATGAGCACCGCTCGCCGCGCGCGATGGCCGCCAGCCCCGTGGACGGGGTCGAGCGGTCTGGGGGCCACTGTCCCGACAGGAGCCGAACCGCCTGCACGTCCGGACGGGTGGGGTCCTGCTGGGGCCAGCCTGGGCTGCCTCCCGCGGGTGACCACACTGTGTGGTGAGTCGGTTGGGATTCGGGGTCGCCGCACGGTTTTGGGACTCGGGTCGTTCTCCGAGCGCGTCTCGGGCGACTGGGACATCCGAGGTCCCAAAACCGTGCGTTGACGGACCGTGCGGTGAGGTCTTGAGGGATTTCGAGGTCACCGCACGGTCTGTCATTGCACCGCTTCGTGACTTCAAATGCAGTTTTCGTTTCGTGCCGCCGCCAGGGAAAAATGGTTTCGAGGGATGTTGGATGTTCTGGCCAGGCGTGTCCGGGTCTACGGGGTTGGATAACGGAAAGAGCGAGGTACGAGTGATGACGTTGTGTTTGGGCGAAGCCCTCTAGAAGGAGTCCAGGGGAGGGGGGAGGGGTGCAGGGATGCGGTGTAATGGCCGTTTTCGGGTTTTCCTTTGGGGTTTTGTATGTTTTTCGGGTTCCCCCTTTTTCCGTCCCAGACGGGCCCCAGACGGCCCAAGAGGCCCCAGAGGTCGGCCCAAGAGGCTTCCGAGACGCTCCGAGAGGCCCCCAAGAGGCCCCCCAAGAGGCCCCCAAGATGCCCAAACTTGTGATTTCCCATGGGGAAACTTAAATTTTTAGTTTATACGGCATTCCGGCTTTCACGGCGTTGACGGCGGCCCAAGAGGCTCCCAAGAGGCCCCCAAAGCGGCCCAAGAGGGCCCCAAGACGGCCCCAAGAGGGGGGCCACGAACCGAAAAGTCTAGCTTTTCGCCCCAAGACGCTCCCAGGAGGCCCAAAGAGCCCCCCGAGAAGCCCCAAGAGGCCCCCAAGAGTCGTCCCAAGAGGCCACCAGCAGGCCAAAATCATGGAATTCTCATAGGGAAACGTACATTTTTAGCATACACGGCTTTTCGGCTTTCACGGCGTTGAAGACGGTCCACGAGGCCACCAAGACCGCCCCAAGACGGCCCAAGAGGCTCCCAACAGGCCCCCAAAACGGCCCAAGAGGGCCCCAAGACGGCCCCAGAGGCGCCCAAGACGGCCCAAGAGAACCCCAAGACGGCCCCAAGAGGGGGACTACGAACCGAAAAGTCTAGCCTTTCGCCCCAAGACGCTCCAAGGAGGCCCCAAGAGCCCCCCGAGAAGCCCCAAGAGGCCTCCAAGAAGCCCCCAAAAGGGCTTCAAAAGGCCCCAATAGGACTCCTACGAAGGCCCAAAGACGCAAAATAAAAAGCGATCGGTAACGCAAAAACCTCTTCACACCAAGGCTCCCAAGAGCGAACGGTGACGTAAACAAGCTGATAAGACCAAGGCTCCCAGCAGAGAGCGGTGACGTAACAAGTTCCCGACACCGAGGCCCAGCCAAAGCTCAGGAACGGGCGGCAACGCAACAATCTCTGAACACCAAGGCTCCCAAGAGCGAGGGGTGACGTAACAAGCTCTCAACGCCAAGGCTCCCAGTACGAACGGTGGTGTGAGCAATTTCGGTTTCTGTTTCTGAAGCGCTCTTTCCGTTTCTGTGCCGGCCCAGGTGTTCTGGCCTAGCGTGTCCGGGTCTACGGGGCCTTGACAGATCGGGGGCCGCTCCTGCGGAGGCCGGCGGAAGCCCGCGGAAGCAAAGGTTGCCTTCCCAAGAGATGCCACTTCTGCTGGGTTTCGGGGATGCAGTGGAGACCCATGCCAAGAAACACCCTGCTTGCCTCCAGGGTGCCCTGGATTATTTGGGTTTCGATGGTTTTGCTGTGGAAGGCGCGACGTTGCCACACCAAACATCAATGGACGTCCTGATATCTCAGGGTTGGGTTTCTTGTGGAAGGTGTCTTGCGGACTGGCCTCCACTGTATCTATTGGGGTTGGCCCGATGCGAGTCGATTCCTATGTTCTGACTGCCCGATGCGTCCCGACGCGTGCATGCCGGCGTTGTGAAGCCTGATGGGGCCGATTCGATCCGATTCCAGGTCCGTGCCGATGTGGTTCGATACTTGGTCCTGCCTGTCCCCCGACCATCAGGCTGGTTAGAAAGCAAGGGACACTCGGGGATACACCCTTGGGAGGCTATTCGGACGCACCCGCGTCGAGGATGGACTCCCGCCCATAGTAGATCCCCGGGTCTTGGTTCAAACTCTGCGGACCGTCAAAAGTCCCACTCAGTCGCGGATCGGGGTCGCCAAGAGTTGAGAGGGGGCGGGGGAGGGGGAGGGGGAGGGGGAGGAGGAGGAGGAGGAGGAGGAGGAGGAGGAGGAGGAGGAGGAGGAGGAGGAGGAGGAGGAGGAGGAGGAGGAGGAGGAGGAGGAGGAGGGGGTGTGGGGAAGAATGAAGAGGACGACATGTTTGAATCTTCTCTTTTGCCGGATCTCAGGCGACTCGGATTTTCGAGTCGCTTGCCCCTGGAGTTCTCGGGCCGTGTCGGGACTAGTTCTTCCTCCACAGCAATTTCGTTGATTGCCCTGGGCTCAGAGCTCAGAGATTGCACCCAGAAGCCGAAACATTGGCCAGCACTTTTGGCGCGATGTGTTTCGATGGTCCAGAGGTCTTGGTCTCTCGCTTCTTGTTGCTCTCTCTCTCTCTCTCTTTTCGCTTTCTGACTCCTACTTTCTCTCTCCCTCTCTCTCCCTCTTTCTCGCTTTCTCTCCCGCTCTCGCTCGGAGAACACAAGCTTCATATACACATAGTATACAGCCAGTTGTATGAGTCCACGCGGATTCCTTGGATCGGTGTTGGAGCCCCTTGCGGAGAGCACCAGAGGACCAGATGCGCCGCCAAGGGGCACAGCGCCGGACCCAAGAAATCCTCGCGGACCCCCGAATGTTTGTTTATGCAGTGTGTCTGATTCGAAGAGCTTTTCTTCTGCTTGCCCTCTCTCGCTCTCTCTCTCTCTCTATTCCTCTCCCTCTCTCCCGTGCCAGCGGCAGGTGTGGGCGGTGATGCCCAGCACGAAGATGAACGTGGGTTCCGTTGGCCGCGGGCTCGGGTCGCCACTGCCCGCCGCTCCCCCCCCTCATCCTCGATTCTCGCACGGACGGGGTTCAAGAGAATCCAGGTTCGAGTGTCGAGGCTCGAGAGTCGAGGATAGAGCTTCCTCTTGTCCAGGCCACCCAAGTGGGGTCCAAGCGGATGAGGGCGGAGGATCGCGCCGCACCGCCGATGCATCGGCGATGCGCCCATCTGCTCGGGTCCCACGTGGGAGGGCTCCATAGGTGTTCCCCCCACTGGCAGGAGCAGGCGTTGAGCACTCCCCTCCCCCCTGCACCTGGCTGGACTCGGCCGACCGAGCGTTGACCTGGCCCTGTTCTTCCGATCCCGATCTCCCTCGTCGCGAGGGAGGGGAGGCTCCAGATATTAGGGCGCACGCCGCCGACGTGGTTCTGGGCTGGGCAGCACGCCGGCGGCGGGGGAGCTCCCGCCAGGTCTGCTCGAGCCCCCTCCGGAGGGAGCTCTCTCGCTACGGGCGGTCTGGCGAGCTCGCTGGGCCAGTGGCGTTTCTGCCCGAAGTGCAGAACATGAGGGAGGCAGGGAGGAGGGGGAGGAGGAGGGGGGGGAGGAGGAGGAGGAGGAGGAGGAGGAGGAGGAGTCGAGGAGGAGGAGGAGGAGGAGGAGGAGGAGGAGGAGAAGAGCAGGAGGAGGAGGGGGGAGGGAGGAGGGGGAGGAGGAGGAGGAGGAGGGGGGGAGGAGGAGGAGGAGGAGGATGGAGGAGGAGAGGAGAGGAGGAGGAGGAGGAGGAGGAGGAGAGGAGGAGGAGGAGGAGGAGGAGGAGGAGGAGGAGGAGGAGGCTGCGATGGAGGGGTTGCAACTCCTGCGGGTCGCTGAGGTGCCCCAGGGGGCTCTTGGGGGCCCGAGGGGGAGGCGCAACGGGGGCGAGGTGGACGGGACGGCGAAGCGAGCTAGAGGCGGCGTCCGACGGCGGCTGTTTCGATCGCCACCGGCTCGACGATGTCCAGCACAGCGCCAACGTGCGTGCCCCTTTTTGGGCCCGTGTTTGGTGGTGAGCGCGACGTGGTGCTCACAGCGCCCGAGCAGCTCTCGTAGCGTGCACCGGGAGCCACCATCCTCAGAACCATCCTTGCCCCCGACTGGAGCAGGCTGCTTAGATTATTACCAGCCTGGAACATATCCCTATCCCTATACTGGGCACCTCCTCATCACGATGCGAATCTTAGGGATTCCCTTATTTTTTGAGGGCGGATCCCTAAGATTGTCATCGCCTTTTGGCGTGTCAATCGAGGCTGGTAAGATTGGCTCTCCCAGCCGGCCACCTCCGGGAGAGGCCGCGTGGGACCGCAGCTCGAGGGAGACGGCACCCATCCCCACCGGCGGGGTGGTATACTCGGAGGTGGACAGAACCCCCAACAGTGACACGTCGATTAGTGAATTGTCCGTTTTCGGTTCTCGAGATGGCGCCGTGGCCATTATTTTGCAGGCTTGCGCCCGCCAGGTTTGGGCCTCAGGTCGTTTTCACTAAACCACGTTTTACTAAAGGGGGGTCTGTCCATCCCCGATATACGTCGGCCAGCGGAGCCAGGGTTTCCCCGGCGGGGGCGGGGATGGCCTCATTTATCCAGAAGGAAGGCGGGCGACAGGGAAATATTCGGCGGCGAAATCCGAGCCCTACCCTCGCCGGTCAAAGATTCAGGTAACGCGATGGGTGGCAGGTGGAGTTCGGAATTCGTCGAAGACGTGGCCAAATCCGAACCCTTCCGCTGCCTCCCGTCGATGCAGGAGAACCGATGGTTGGTGGGAGTAGGGCTCGGGTGTCGCCACCTAGATATCCGGGGAAGGGGGTTCCAGGGTGGCGTGGGGACGAAAGGAGGAGGAGGAGGAGGAGGAGGAAGAGGAGGAGAAAGAGGGGGGGTGGAGGACGAGGAGGAGGCGTCGGAGGAGGGGGGAAGAGGTTTTTGACGTGTGCTCGCCCTTGTTTGGTCCCCCGCCTTCGTTGCCGCTGCTCGCTTCGAAATCCTCGTCAGAACGCTCTCCAGGACAGACCTGCAGATGTGCAGACGAGGAGGAGGGCGGAGGAAGGACAAGGGAGGAGGGGGAGCTTAGAGGCAGGATTTAGGTCTGGACACTTTTGCTTAGCGTGTCCCTCCGCTTGTTCTGGCCCACCACGTTTCGGCGCGACACGCTAATCACGTCTGGATCCCCCGGCGTCAGCCTTTCGAGCTTTTCCCAGTCTCCCGCCCCGCGGAGTGGAGCGACACACTGTCAGCTTGCAGCGCGCAGCATGTCGCAGGAGCCACGGCCGCGACACGCTAAGCAAACGTTCCCAACCGTATGAGGGGGTCGGGGGCCCCCAGAGGGGTTCGAGGCTGTCCGTTCCTATTACCCTCCCCCCTGCCACCGTCTCCCCTGCTTCGTCTTGTAACTTGATTGACCCGTGGGCACCCTGTGGTTACGGAGTCCCTTTGGTGGGCTCTTTGGGAAGAGGGGGAGCCGGAGGAGGAGGAGCCGGAGGAGGAGGAGCCGGAGGAGGAGGAGGAGGAGGAGGTGGAGGAGGAGGACGACGGCGTTAGCGCTGGCCGGGCCGAGGAATCGAGCACAAGAGCTACGACATCGTGGGCTTGCCGAACGATCCGCGGAACAAGGACTGGCTCGGCGGCTGCCTCAGAGGGTGCCTGGCGATCAGCGCCCCCTCGTCGGCTTTCGGAGGTCCTTTTGTGTTGGACTCGAGCCTCGGAGGCTCTCGGGCTTGGGGTGTCTTTTCCTTCAGCCGCGCCGCGCCGAGAGCCCTCCAGAGAGCCCTGACTCGTTCAGAAAGGAAAAAAGCACACAGACATCATGCATCGTCGCCCCAGGAAAGTATGGGAAGCTATGGGAAGCGGGGGGGAAGACGAAAGCCCAGAAAATGTAGGGAAATATGGACAATCCTGTGATTTGTGTGTACTTCTCTGTGTGTCCTTAAGGGCCCCTTCAGTCGTTCCTACATCGGCCGCCCGGGGCCCGAGCCGTGGCCCGGAGGCCAGCCGGAGGGGCACCGTCGACGAGCTCTCGGCCCGAGCCATGGTCAAACGGCCGCCCAAGGTCCTCCTCCCTTCGGGGACCCTCTGCATCCGGCAAGAGTGCAGTCCATTCTTGCACGGGGTCGCCGTGGGCTCGACGCGGAGGACGCGTGGCCTCGACGCTGGTTTGATGCGGACTCGCGGGCTCGACGCGCATTCGGCGCAGGTTCGACGGGGGTTCGGCGCGGACTCGGCGCGAGCAGCGACGCGATGGGATTGCCATTTACGCATACGATTGTGCTGGCCACGGGCAGATGATAATTCGGGCGGGACGATGTTTTGGTATTCTGGTTGATCCGTTTATGGCTGAATCTTTAGCTTTGGAGTGGTCTCTCGATGTACTATTCACGACAATCTTGGTGGACTGAGGACACAGCGGGTAGTGGGCAGGTAGGATGTGTGTTCGACGCATTGTCCGTAGTTGAAGTAAGAAAGAAGGGGTCCCCCCAGGAGGTGCAGCATCAGTTGACCCCCCGACGTCCCCCGAGGCCTCCAGAGGCCCACGAGGGGCCGAGGCCGGCTCGAGCGACACCCGGGTCCGAGAGCCTCCCTCCGCGACCGCCGCCCTCCCGGATCCTCGAGGGGGCGAGGGCACAAACCTGCGAGCACTACTTCTGTCCATATCCACTGCAGTATGGAGTTTCGGGCTCCCTTCGCCAGAAGCCCGAGGCGCACTGGATATGGATGATTTTGCCCCCCTAGAGGCTCGATTTTTACCCATGTCCAGTGCACCTCGGCCTTGTGGCGCGCCTTCCCAAAAAAAGTCGAAGGCGCACTGGAGATGGATATAAATCTTGCCCGCAAAGTCCGCAGCCAGGCCCGATCCGCAGGTCGACCTCGCACGATCGAGGGTGCCCCCACGTGTGTCCTGCACTGCTCGACCACGAGCGGTGCGGTGGGTCCATTTCGTGGGCCGTGTGCGTTCAGGATTCGTCTTGCCTGAAGTGGCGAGCGACGCCAGGTCGAAAGGAAACGACAGCAACACGATGTGAGCCAGCGCGGGCCCCAAACAGGGATTTCTTGCACACTAAGCGGCGCAATCTAGGTGGTGCAATCAATGTGGTGCCATCTAGGTGTGCGCGATGCATGTGGTGCAATATATTTTTGTGGTGCTATCGATTTGGCGCAGCGCAATGCAAAGCAACGCAAAGGAACACAAAGCAATGCAATGCGATGCAATGCGACGCAAAGCAGTGCAAAGTTATGCAATGCAATGCAATGCAAGGCAACGAAATGCAAAGCGACGCAAAACACTGCAAAGAGACGCATGGCGCAGCCATGCCATGCAACGCAGTGTTGTGCGGTGCAGGTTCACGCGATTGCAATTGCAGTCCAATGCGATTGCAATCAATGCGGTTGCAATGCAATCGCAATGCGATTGCAATTCAATGCGATGGCAGTGCAACGGGGTGCAAGCACGGTCTGGGCAGAACCCTCTTCTGACTTCCAGCTCCAGCTTTCGACTTCCAGCCTCCAGCCTCCGACTTCCAGCCTCCAGGGGCCAGATCTCCAGCTTCACGGGCAACATCTGATCAGGCCTTGCTTCCTGACGCTCGGGTGCTCTGGCGCCGCACCCGCAGCACCCTAGATGCCCATGTGCGGGCGTGCGTCGTGCTTCAGAGCATTGTTTAAGTCGAGCCCTGGTGTCCTGCGTGTCAGGTCTAGTTCCACCGTCATGTCTGGGTCGCGGGTCCGTCTCGGCAGAGTCATATGTCCGCTCGGGTGCCCCCTGCGTCCTCTCTTCGAGGGCCTGCAGGACCGTCCTCTGCAATCGTTTTGCAAGGATCATGCCAGCAGACAGGAACGCAGATCGATGCAAGTCGTCGCAAGCTTGCACCGCGAGGTTGACCCCCAATCACATCCTTGCAAGCCTGGAACTTGGTGGAAGATCCGGCGCGGACCCAGGGGCAGCAGAAGCCGCTTAGCCTTGCACGGTCCTCTGGAATCGGTCCCGGTTGTGATTGGATCTACTCCAGATCTCGTAATAAAAGGGAGGGGGTCTCAACCCTCCCAGACGAGAAGTTTTAGACCCCCCCCCGTGGGAGAACCCTCCAAAACGTCGTCTCCAGACCCCCCCAGGCCCTCCAAGATAGCCTGGAAGAGACCCCCCCCGAAATGAGACCCCCCTCCCTTTATTACGAAATCTGGAGTAGTTTTTGCTCTGGCCGACCAGCCGATGTCCGAGGCTCGAGGCGGTCGACCCGGCTCTCGAGACCACCACCGGCCCTCTTCGATCCGATCCATGCGGTTCGGCACCGGCTTCGGCTGGCGCGGTCCGGTGCGATTCGCAGGAGGGAAAGAAACACACAGACACAATTAATCCTCGATTCCCCGAAAATATGGGAAAATATTGGAAGTGGGGGGGGAGACAAAAGCCCAGAAAATATGCGAAAATATGGGGGATATTTTTATTTGTGTGTATTTATTTGTGTGTCCCAGTTCCCCTTCAGATTCTTGGGTTGTCGACGATCGGGTGCCGCCCGATGTTCTCATGGCGTCGCGCTGCATCCTTCGCCGAGCGCGTCCCACTACTCGCAAAAGTGCCTGCCCGCAAACGTCCGAAACAAAAACACATGCCTGCTTTGCTGTGATGGTTCGTAGATCCCCCGCGGCGGATCCGGGCCATCTGCGAGCAGCGACCCTGCGAGTAGTGGAACGCGCTCGTCAAATCTCAGAGCGTGAATTACCTACCCCGCTGTCGCTTCCAGGCAAAACCGAGTCATGCCACGCGCCTCCTCGGCAAGCGGCCTGACCAGTAGAGGCCGTAGTTTGGCATCGCTTGGTACCTCTTGGAAGCGAGGGCGGTCAAAAGCGATGTAGGCTTGTTTGCCCCCCAAAATCCTGGCGCGGCTGGTCGGACTCGACTCCATGCCGATGCGCCCCGATGCGACGTGCGCACTCCGATTAGAGAGGCCCGAGGAGGAGGCGGAGGAGGAGGAGGAGGAGAAGGAGGAGGATAAGGAGGAGAAGGAGTGGGAAGAGGAGGAGGAGGAGGAGGAGGAGG
>CAUYUJ010019386.1:0-12706 GCA_963575745.1 Prorocentrum cordatum | reverse complement strand
TCGCGCGCGCACGCCGAAATCTCCAAAAACCATTGGGTTCTTAAGAATTTTAGCACCGCGAATCATAAAATCACACGAATCGCACCGTAGGTCCTCGAAAAACACCTGCACGACTTTTCAAAATTTCCACCCGCGCGCGCTGTCCGAATCCTAAAAAAACCAATTGTTTTCCAACATTTATGTTACATGAGCTCGCGCGAGCTACTTTCGCACGCTCTTGCAACGGGGTTCGCGCGCCTGCCAGGGGCCATAATCCCTTGCGGTTGCGCCATAGGTTGCGCCCTCGGCCGCCGAGAATAACACGCCCTCCTATTGGTTGCGCCATAGGTTGCGCCCTCGGCCGCCGAGAATAAAACGCTCCCTACTGGTTGCGCCATACGTTGCCCCAGGAGGCCTTCAAGAGGCCTCAAGAGCCCGCCGTGAGGACCCAATAAGCCCCCAAGAGGCCCCAATATGCTTCCAAGAAGCCCCCCACAGCTCAAGAGGACCCCAAGCGGCTTCAGGAGGCTTCCCCCCTATCCCAAGAGGACCCCAAGCGGCCCCAGGAAGCTTCCGACTGATCACTGTCACATCCGTAGCCATCTCGGATCAAGGTATCGCCTGTGTTCTTGGCTGGGTCATGGCTTTGTCGGCGAAAGCCCTTGACGACCAGTATGGCCCAGAGCTGTCGCGGCCTCCCTTGGCTTGCTCTCTCTATGTCATGCGCAACGAATGCACGGTGCGGGGCACATGCGGGGCCCAAACAAGTGATCAACCTCTGCGGGTGTGTACTCCACGCCAGTGTAGTATCCACGATCGTCCGCGCGCCACGAAGTGAAGTGTCCTGACGTCATAGGGCGGGAAGCTGGGTGTGGGTGGTTCCCTAGAGTCGTGTGGATGTTTGGTAGAGCTTGCATTGCCCCCCCACGAAGTGGGGGTATTGGCTGGCGTCGCATGAAAACCCTGGCACTGGGGAGAACACTGAGCGTTCGGGTAAAATGATTGTTGTTGTTGTTGTTGTTGTTGTTGTTGTTGTTGTTGTTGTTGAACATTATTTATTCTAAAGAATAATTATTGTTGGGCCCCCTGGTGCGCGCCCCCCCCTGCGCCGCCTAGGCCGCAGCTACATTTTCATCATTTTCGTGAGGAAGCCTCAGGTAAAACGATGTGATCCTGATCCGGTTGTTTTGTTGTAATCCGTTTTCCCTTGCAAAAAAACACTATAAAATGACATTTCTTGTTCTAATATAATCAAATTTCAAGAATCCCTTGCAAAAAATAAGGTAAAGTGGACATTCGCGCGCGCAAGACGAAATCCTTCCAAAACCTTAGTGTTCGCAGCGATTTTAACATAAAAACATAAAAAACCAATGGTTTTTTCAACAAAAAAATGTCAAAATCTCATCCCGCGCGCTCTTGCGGATTCGTAGGAAACCCAACACTTTTTAAACATTTCTGTCAAACGGGCTTTGCGAGCAACTTTTTCGAACTTCTGCAACAACGGTTGCGCACCTGCCAGGGCCATCATCCCTGTCAAATAATACCATGCGGGACACATTCGTTTTTTCTTCGCGCGCGCACGCCGAAATCTCCAAAAACCATTGGGATTCTTAAGAATTTTAGCACCGCGCATCATAAAATCACACGAATCGCACCGTAGGTCCTCGAAAAACACCTGCACGACTTTTCAAAATTTCCACCCGCGCGCGCTGTCCGAATCCTAAAAAAACCAATGGTTATCCAACAAGTCAAAATAAGGGTCTTGGCTTGTGTGGTACAGAAACGTTAAAACGTCGGAAAACGGTACACGTGCCCATTGTTGGAACAGGGGTATAAGTCGTATACTAAGCTAGTTTCCACAAGATGTTACCACAAGAAGTCATTGTAACCATGCGCCAGTGTAGTAGCCCAGGTCGTCCGCAGGCCACGAAGTGAAGTGTCCGAACGTCATAGGGCGGGAAGCTGGGTGTGGGTGGTGGCGAAGAGTCGTTTGGAAACTTGGTAGAGCTTGAAACGGCCCCCCCACAAAGTGGGGGTATTGCCCGCCTCCTATGAAAACCCTGGCACTGGTGAGAACGGAGTGTCCCCAGTCTTAAATGATTGTTGTTGTTGTTGTTGTTGTTGTTGAACTCTCACTCTTGAAGAATAATTATTGTTGGTCCCCCCCCACTGGTGCACATTGATTTTTTTTCGATTGAAGTGCCACCCCCGGGGCTCGCACTTTGTTTTTTCTCAAGGACAGTCTTCCTGCTCAAACTGTGCCCCTGCCCCCCGGGCTACAACAACAACGGCTCCCGCGTGAGACTTCCTCGATTTTTACTCAGGACCCCCGCTCCCGCCTGAGACTTCCGCGCAATTTACTCAGGAAAGGCGCTCCCGTTTGAGACTTCTTCGCAATGTAATCAAGACCCCCGCTCCCGCCTGAGACTTCCGTGCAATTTACGTGGGAACGGCGCTCCCGCCTGAGACTTCTTCGAATTTTACTCAGGACCCCCGCTCCTGCTTGACATTTCCGCGCAATTGATTCAGGAACGGCGCTCCCGCCTGAGACTTCCTCGCAATTTAGTGAGGACCCCCGCTCCCGCCTGAGACTTCCGAGCAATTTGCTCAGGAACGGCGGGCACACCCGCTTGAGACTTCACTCGCAACTTAGTCAGGGCCCCCGCTTCCGCCTGAGATTTCCTCACAATGTACTGAGGACTGCGCTCTCGCGTGCGACGTCCTCACTAATTATTCTGGAATTGCGTTTCGGCGCTCAGGAACCACGCACGCGCCAAGGACGCCTTCACAACGTGGTATCTTCCCTCTTCCTTCGTCCTTCCCCCTCCCCTTCCTCCCACTCTCCCTCGTTCTTCCCCTCCTCCTTTTGCAGGGCCCGCGCCAATTCCAATGGCGGGCAGAGAGATGTACGCCCCCGAAGGATTGTCCGCCCGTTCCGGTTTGCCCGTACGTCTAAGCCCGCCGGCCCCAGCAAAGAGAAATAATCCCCCCGAAAGGGGTGTGATCGAAGACGAAGAGGGCGGGTATCGAGGGTGTATGGTATACGTGTTGAATGACTCGCGGGCAAGTAAGAGCGTACAGCCCTAAAATGGTTGTTGTTATTTGTTGTTTGTTGTTGTTGTTGTTGTTGAACATTATTTATTCTAAAGAATAATTATTGTTGGGCCCCCTGGTGCACGGCCCCCCTGCGCCGCCTAGGCCGCAGCTACATTTTCATCATTTTCGTGAGGAAGCCTCAGGTAAAACGATGTGATCCAGATCCGGTTGTTTTGTTGTAATCCGTTTTCCCTTGCAAAAAACACTATAAAATGACATTTCTTGTTCTAATATAATCAAATTTCAAGAATCCCTTGCAAAAAAAAAAAGGTAAAGTGGACATTCGCGCGCGCAAGACGAAATCCTTCCAAAAGCTTAGTGTTCGGAGCGATTTTAACATAAAAACATCAAAAAACCAATGGTTTTTCAACAAAAAAATGTCAAAATCTCATCCCGCGCGCTCTTGCGGATTCGTAGGAAACCCAACACTTTTTAAACATTTCTGTCAAACGGGCTTTTGCGAGCAACTTTTTCGAACTTCTGCGACAACGGTTGCGCACCTGCCAGGGCCATCATCCCTGTCAAATAATACCATGCGGGACACATTCGTTTTTTCTTCGCGCGCGCACGCCGTCGTCGTCGGCCGCGGGGCCCTGAATAGTAGCCACGGTCGTCCGCATGCCACGAAGTGAAGTGTCCGAACGTCATAGGGCGGGAAGCTGGGTGTGGGTGGTGGCGAAGAGTCGTTTGGAAATTTGGTAGAGCTTGAACCGGCCCCCCCACAAAGTGGGGGTATTGCCCGCCTCCTATGAAAACCCTGGCACTGGTGAGAACGGAGTGTCCCCAGTCTTAAATGATTGTTGTTGTTGTTGTTGTTGTTGTTGTTGTTGTTGTTGTTGTTGTTGTTGTTGTTGTTGTTGTTGTTGTTGTTGTTGTTGTTGTTGTTCGTCTTGTTGTTCGTTTTTTGTTTTGTTTGTCATTGTTGTGATTTCGTTATTGTTGCTGCTGTTGTTGTGTTTGCTGGTGCTCTTGCTGTTGCTGTTGCTGCTGCCTTTTTTTGTCTGGCGCCCAGGAGGCCGCTCGCCGCCACGGTCGGATCCGCCTCGAGGTTCTGGCTGGAGCGCACCCCCGGACAGGTCGGGGGAATGCGCTTCGATCCTCGATCCTCGATCCTCGACCCTCCATCCTCGATCCTCGATCCTCGATCCTCGACCCTCGATCCTCGATCCTCGATCCATCGAGCATCGATGCTTGCGGGTGTCCCTGGAGGCCCTTGATCCGCCTTGAGGTTCTGGCCAGAGCGCACTCCAGGGCAGGTCGGGGGCATGAGCTTCGATCCTCGATCCTCGACCCTCCATCGAGGATCGATGCTTGCCGGTGTCCCTGGAGGCCCTTGATCCACCTTGAGGTTCTGGCCACAGCGCACCCCAGGGCAGGTCGGGGGCTTGAGCTTCGATCCTCGGTCGAGGATCGACACCTGCGGGCGTTCCTGGGAGGCCCTCGCCGCCACGGCAGGACATGCCTCGGAGGACCGGCCAGGATGGCGGGGAGGGGTCCTGGGGCCGATCTCTCGAGCGGGCTTCGGAGGGCGGCCCAGACAACCAGCGCTCTGCATCAAGATGCTATCGAATCACCCCGACCCGCTTGCTTGGTGTTCGTTGCGCTGTCGTGGGCGTTTGCTTACTGCACGGTCCTGCCCTGCTTGATTCTCTCCATCGGTGCGTTTGCCAAGGGTCTTCGCTCGTGGAGGCGCTTGTTCTGATGGGTTTGCATCTGCCATCAATGGAACAGCTCACGGCGGCGTTCCTCGCGAGTGCCTTGCTCGCGTGCGCGGAGGGGAAAGGAGCACGGTGTTCAGACTTTTTCGGCCCTCGTGTTCGCCGCCAGGCGGATCCTGATCGTTGAAGCTGGATCTGCTTTGAGATTCGGGCCAGATCGTGCCCCTGGATGTGCCTGGGGCTGGCTTTCGATCCCCGAGCACAGACCTCCAACGTCTTGAACAGCGCCACGGCGGAGTTGCTCTGCCCCTCTCGGCCTGATGGAGGCCGACTTCCGGCCTCCCCGGGACTGCCCAGAAACCCTGGGGGAACGGGGGGCGAAGCACGGGCCCTGGGGCGAAACACAGGTTCACCAGCCTGGAACATATCCCTATCCCTATGCTGGGCATCTCCTCATCACGATGCCAATCTTAGGGAGTCCCCTATTCTTTGAGGGCGCGTCCCTGAGACCGTCATCGCTTTTTGGCGTGTCCCTCTCAGGGACAGGGGTAAGTTCGAGGCTGGTAAACGGGCCCTGGGGGGCGGGGGGCCGTCGAGGGTGATGGCGATCCGCTGGCAACGCGTCGACGGCGACGGCTGCGGCGGCGGCCACGCGGCGGCCACGCGGCGGCCACGGCGGCCGCGGCGACGAGGCGCGGGCCGCTGGCGCTCGCCTTCGGCGGCCTGGCCTCGGGCCTCTGCCTCTTCCTGGGCGGCCTGGCGGTGGCGATGGACGCGGGGCTGCTGTGACGGACGCGCCCGCCCGCCGCGGCGGCTCGGGCGCGGCGGGGGCTCCCGCGGGGCGCGGGAGGGAGGCGGCCCCCGGCCCGGCGCGGCGAGGGGCAGGGTCCTTCCAGCATCGACTAGACGTAAGAGTGACCTTTCGCCGGAGGGACCTTCGGTGCGGGCGCAGACGGGTCCCCAGATGGCTGAAAACGAAGCAGGGGCAGCGGCTTGCGCGCCCAGGTTTGGTCCCCCCGCGGCCCCCAAGAAGCCGCGCACCAAAGGTCTCTCTTACCCAGGGTCACTCTGGCGTGTAGCCGATAGCAGCGCCCCTGCCTCTTAGAGAGGGCGCTCCTCCGGCGCTCCTCGCGCAGCCGGCCGCTCCTGGGGCCAGGACGGCTCCGCTCTTCGGTTTGTCGGCGCTCCTCGGGGTGGCGTGGAGTCGGGCATGTCCCCCTTCTGCAGGAAGAAGATTCAAAGGTAGTCCAAAAGGTAGTCTGGGGACGATGTTTCGAGGAACCTTCGACTATTTGTGAGGATTTGTTTTTAACTATTTTTCATTCTTCTCCCCAAATCCGCCTGTAGGGGGACATGCCCGACCTAGCCGTAGATGCAGGGCCGGCACCTGCTGAGAAGCGGTCTCCTTCTAAGGAACCTTCCGCCCTCCCCTTGTATCATCGAGCGCGTTCCATTACTCGCCCAGTGCCTCCTCGCAGACGCCCGAAAAAAACACATGTCTGCTCCGATGTAATTGATCGTAGATCCCCCGCGGCGGATCCAGGCCGTCTGCGAGTAGTTGCTTTGGGAGTAGTGGAACGCGCTCGTCTATTTTTTTTTTCGGTTGCGGGCACGAGACGACGGTCAGGCGGCGAAAGCAAAGTCCGGGACGCGAGCTAGGCAAATTAGCTAGGACAGGCGCAGGCCGGCCGGCCCACTCAGACGGCAGCAGCGGGCTGGGTGAACGTCTACGTCTATTGTACGCGCCGCCAATGTCTTCCTCTTCGTTCTCCTCTTGCCAGGGTCGGGAGGCCACCGGGCTGCGTCGGATGCCCGCTCCGGGTGGCGGATAGGGGTCTTCGCAGGCCGCCGGGGCGTGGGATGCCAGCAGCCCGGAGCAGGGATCGGGAGGGCTCCCAAGGATCACCGAGCGCATTCCACTACTCGCAGAAAGTGCCTCCTCGCAAACGTCTTTATAATGACGCATGTCCTTCTCTATTCGGGGGTGGACAGAACCCCCAACAGTGACACGTCGGTTAGTGAATTGTCCTTTTTCGGTTCTCGAGAGGGCGCCGCGGCCGTTATTTTCCAGGCTCGCGCCCGCCAGGTTTGGGCCTCAGGTCGTTTTCACTAAACCACGTTTTGCTAAAGGGAGGTCTGTCCATCCCCGATCTATGTGCTGGATCGTAGATCCCTCGCGGCGGATCCAGGCCGTTTGCGAGCAGTCACCTTGCGAGTGGTGGATCGCGCTTGTCCAAAGGAACTCCTTGCACGACTGCTTTTCGATCTACAGCCATGGCGCCGAAACAAGGAAGGAGCCCCTCGGGGCCGGAAGGGGCTTGCTGTTCCTTGGCTCCTCCTCCTCCTCCTCCTCATCCTCTTCCTCCTCCTCCTCCTCCTCCTCCTCCTCCTCCTCCTCCTCCTCCTCCTCCTCCTCCTCCTCCTCTTGCGCGACCCTAGTCGCCTCGGGAAGCGTCCCAGAAGCGTCTCCTCCTCCTCCTCCTCCTCCTTCTCCTCCTCACTGCCTCCTCCTCCTCCTCCTCCTCACTTCCTCCTCACTGCCTCCTTCTCCTCCTCTTCCCTCCATGGCTATGCCTCCGGTGCTCCTCGTGCAACCAGTCGCTTCAGTCGCTCCTGGGGCCAAGACGGCTCCTTTCCTCGTTTTGTCAGCGCTCCTCGGGGTAGCATTGGGTCGGGCATGCCCCTCTGCGGGAGGAGTATTCCAAAATTGTAAAAAAATAGTCAGGGGACGATTTTTCGAGTATTCTTTGTGACTGTTTTTGATCATTTTCGGATAATTTTTTAGATTTTCGCCCCCAAATCCGCCTGTGGGAGGACATGCCCCGCCTACGGGTAGCACGACTACCGCCAGCTGAGCGCTCTGCGGTCGTGGAGAGCCCTCGTGCCTCCGCACCCCCGATGCGGGGGCTTGCAGTTGCCCCCTCCTCCCGTCCCTCCCCCGGGCGGGCGGCGGCGGGAGGAGAGCGGGCCAGGCGGGGGATTGAGTCCGGTCGAGAGAAAAAAAGAGTCTCCCTCGGCCCTCTCCTTTCCCCTCCCCCCTCTTCTCTGAGGCAAGCTGCGAGGCACACATCTGGAGCGTGTAAGGCCCTCCCCACCCTCCTCTCCTTCCCTCTGCGCTCCCAGCGCGTGCCCGCGCGCTCGACTGGCACGTGCGCAGCATCCGGGAGTCCTCGCGCGAGGGCACCGGTGCCGTGCGGCCGAGGCCCCAGGCCACAGTTGGGCCCCGTTCGCCGCGGGCGGTGCCTTTGGGCGTGGCGTGGGATGCCAGCGGTGACGGCAAGACCTCAGGAGGGAACAAAAACACACAGACACAATTCCTCGTCGATCCCCCAGAAAATATGGGAACATATGGGAAGTGGGGGGGAAGACAAAGACCCAGAAAATATGGGAAAATCTGGGGACTCCTTTTATTTGTGTGTATTTATTTGTGTGTCCCAGGGCCCCTTCAAAGACCTCAGCCGGTCTCGCGAGCCAGTCCCTGAGGCTGTGCGAGGGGCGTCTCGGTCTAGGCCTACCAGATGAGGTCGGACTGGATGGGGTCGGAGGATCGAGGCGCATCGCCGGTGCATCGCCGATGCGGCTCGATGCGGAGCCCGATTTGCTTCACGTGGACGTCGCCGATGCATCGGCGCTGCAGCGCGATCCTCCGACCCCATCCACTCCGACCCCACCTAGGAGGCCTCTACGGGGACGCCCGGGGGTCCGCTCTTTACCTTGCGCCCTCATGGTGTGCTGCGGCTGCGTTAGCCGTCGGCCGCCCTGGAGCAGCTGCTCCCGCTGCGGTCTGTCTTTCATCCGTCGAGCTAGCTCAGGACATCACGCGGTTCCGCACTGCTTAGCGGCACCGGGCAGGGGAGAGGCGGTCGCAGGAGGAGGAGGAGGAGGAGGAGGAGGAGGAGGAGGAGGAGGAGGAGGAGGAGGAGGAGGGAGGGAGGGAGGGAGGGAGGGAGGGAGGGAGGGAGGGAGGAGGAGGAGGAGGAGGAGGAGGAGGAGGAGGAGGAGGAGGAAGGAGGAGGAAGGGGTGGATGAGAGTGATGATGAGGAGTAGGTAAGAGGAGGGCCGAGGGATGATACAATGGGAAGCAGGAGGAGAAGGAGGAGGAGGAGGAGGAGGACCAGTGTAAACTCAGGGCCCATCAACAATGTTGAAATGCACCATCCCTCCAAGATCCCTCTTCACAGGTCCTATACAAGGGGTCAATTCCACTGCGGGAATTGTCTCGTTGGGGGACAACCGTGTGAACATTTTGAAGCGTACCAAAACACCATCCTCAGGACTTCAACGCCTCGAGTTAACCTGACTGTTACGTCGTGGAGATCTTGCATCGTGCCAGAACATCATTACGGGGACTTTAACACCGCGTATCAACGTTACTGTGACGCCCTGACGATCCTGAATTGTTCCCAAACACCATTGCTGGTAGGTGAACCATGAGAACCAGTGGAACACTTGCTACTGTTCAAAACGAACGTGCGTGGCGCTGAGGCGAGAGCCACATGATCAAGAAATGAACCGCCCTCAATCCGTGAAGTCCTTTCACGTTCTAAGACGAAGATGCGCGGCGCCAAGGCGAGAGCCACATTTTGAGAACGACTCGCCCTCAATTCGTGAACCTCATGCAAACGTTTGTAACGAATGTGCGAGGCGCTAAGGCGAGGGCCACACCTTGAAAACGAACCGCCCTCAATCCGTGAAGCCCTTACACATTGTTAAAACGAATCTGCGCGGCGCTAAGGCGAGAGCCGCATGCTGAAAACGACCCGCCCTCAATCCGTGAAGCTCTTGCATTTTTTCGTATAAAGACTGCGCGCGTCGCTATGGCGATAGCCACATTTTGAAAACCATCCGCCCTCAATCCGTGGAGCTCTAGATTTTTTTGAAACCGAATGTGCGCGGCGTTAATGCGGAAGCCACATTTTGAAAACGACCCGCTCTCCATCTGTGAAGCTGTGAAGCTGCTGTCAGCTTTTGAGCACCAGGGCCATAAGTGGCGAGGAAGTGTCAGGCGAAACGCCGGGCTTGCCCTTCCGACCGGCCTCGGGGTGCGACAGGGAGGAGTTATCTACAAGAACAAGGAATGGAGGAGGAGGAGGAGGAGGAGGAGGAGGAGGAGGAGGAGGAGGAGGAGGAGGAGGAGGAGGAGGAGGAGGAGGAGGAGGAGGAGGAGGAGGAGGGCGCGTGCCTTCTTCTCTCCACCGCCTTCTTCCCCCCCTCCCCCCCCAGTCTGTCCTCCAGGCCTCTTCGCTGCGTCCCCAGACATGCGATGCTCTGTTTTTTTCAGGACAGCGTCCCTGGAAATCCCGATCCTTTCCCCGGGACTGGTTTTTCGTCCTGAGTCGTTTATTGACGGTCCCGAGGCCCGGCGAGGGCCCCCCAGGGCCGAAAATGGCCAAAAACCTCCCGTTCTGTTTTTTTTTCCGACGCGATCATGCCTGGGTCCCCCTTCCCCCCTGCCCGGTGCGGACAGAGGGTGGCCGCGGGATCTTGTGCACTCCTGTGCCGCCCGCCCTCGCGGGGAGGCGAAGGGGCTTTTCATCGGCGGCTGCGGCAGGGGCGGGGGTGGCCGAGGGGGGGGCCACGGCACACACACACACACAGGGCCCATCCCGATGCCTCCGATGCGATCCGATCTCGATGGGTTCCGATTCGGCTCGATTCGATCCGATTCGATGGATCTCGATCTCGATTCCTCCGATTCGATTCGATTCCGATGGATTCCGATTCCGATTCCGATTCGATCTGACTGTGGATTCCGATTGGGGTGCCTATCTCATCTCTCGACGCAGGCCTCGTCGGCCTGCCGGCTTCTGCCGAGCTGGCTCTTCCCGCCTTCTGGCTGCCTCTCTCCGCCGGTCCGACGCGTCTCGATCGCCGAGTCGGCTCTGCGACTCGACCCCCACCAGGAGGAGGAGGAGGAGGAGGAGGAGGAGGAGGAGGAGGAGGAGGAGGAGGAGGAGGAGGAGGAGGAGAAGGAGGAGGAGGAGGAGGAGCTCCTGACACATCCAGGAGCTCGACGAGGCTCCCTGGCGCACGCTCGAGGAGGCGCACGCACACGGATGCACGCGCGTGGATTCGCGGTGGGCCCCGTCCAGACGCGGCGTCGACGCGCTCCGTCGCCCAGTGGTTTCATGCCTCGGGACCCCACGTCCACGTCGGGGTGCGCCAGACCTGCGTGCCATGCCCGACCCTGGGCTGCCGTTGCCTTCTGCCCCCGCCGGCTGTCAGGCCTAAGATGGCCGAGCGATGCCCTCCCCGATGCGCGGCGTCCTGCCTGCATCCTTTTCGGGGTCGACGCCTCTGCTGGGTCGGACGAGAGGGGGGATTGGGACAGGGGGGATCTCGAAAGCTGCTGCGCGCCGCTGGCTTCCGCCCCGCCGCCGGGCGCTTCCCTCGATGCGCGGGCGCGCCGAGCTCCAGGGAGGCGTACGGGGGGCAGCTGCCAGGAGGCTGGATGCACACGATCTGCGACCACCTGCGAACCCTACCCTTGCCGATCATCAAAGAATCAGGCAACTCGATGTGCGGCGGGGCAGGGTTCGGCATTCGTCGAGCACGGGGCGGTATCCGCACCCTACCCCCGCCTCCGATCGATTCAGAAGACTCGGTGGTTGGTGGGGGCTGTCGGCGGCGCGCCCGGGGGGTAAGTGTGACAAGGAGCAGGTCCTCTCAGAGGGCGCCGGGGGGTTTCTAAAGCACGCCCCCTCTCACTCCCCCCCCCCCCGGGGCTCGCCGCCGACCCTTGCGCGTCGAGGAGGTTGAGGCCGGCGGCGCGCACGAGGGGGGGGGCTGGGCGGGGGCGAGGCGGCGGCCTTCTCGGACGGCAGGGGGGGGGCTCCTGAAGGAGAGGGGCCCTGGAGGTTTCTGCGAGGCGCTTCCGTTGGAGGCCTGGGGCGCTTCTGAGAGTGGGGCAGAGTTGGCCTCCGAGGAGGCCTTCTCCCTCTCTCTTCCCCCCTCCCGGGCTCGCTGCCGAGGCAGGGTTCGGACGTCGCCGCCTGCTGCTCCTCCCCCTCCTCCTCCTCCTCCTCCTCCTCCTCCTCCTCCTCCTCCTCCTCCGACCGGATATGCACTTTTCCTTCGGCGGCGGGGCAGGATGGCTGCACCAGCGATAGAGCTGAGCGGCGGCACCGAGAAAAGCGAAGTGGCCAGCGTGTGCAGGAGAGGGGAGGAGGACGGGCCGAGGGGGCGGCCGCGGAGGAGGCGGCCGCGGAGGAGGGAGGGGAGGAGGAGGGGGGCATCCGGAGGCGGCAGAATTCCGGCCTGCGCGCGCTGGGGCGAGGGCCGGAGACGCACACGCGCGGGGCCAGGTGCCCCTCCCCCTCGAGCGCTCGGGCCTGGCACGGCACCGTGCAGGGCGGGCCTTCCGCACGTGCGTCCGGCGCGCGGCCCCGGCGCGCTGCACCACGGACCCGGCCGCCGGCCGCACACGTGCTTCCAGCTTCTGCCCGGGGGAAGCATGGGCACAGGCACGCGCGAATGTCGATTCCCAGGAATCTCTGGGGAAATGTGGGAAGCGGGGGTGGACGACGATCCTCCAGAGCACGTCGGAACATGTCTGGGGAATCCTCGGATCTGCGCCTCTGATCTATGTGGCCCCAGCACGTTCCACGCCGGACCCGGCCGCACGTGTTTCCAGCTTCTTGCCTGCTGCGACCGACTCGCGCGTTCGCCGAGTCCGCGACTGAACTGTCTCCAGCCTCCTGCAGGTGGCCAAGCGAGCTGATTGGCCCCCCCCCCCCTCGGCCACGCGCACAAGGGGGGTAGGAGGAGGGGGGAAGGCTCCTTAGAAGAAGCACCCTCGCTTCTTAGAAGGCGCGAGCCTTGTCTGTAGATGTAGGGCCCGTGCCTTCCAAGAAGCGGGGTGCTTCTAAGAAGCCTCCCCCCCTCCCCCGATTCCCCTCCGCGCGCCGCCTCCCCCCCCCCTTACCAGCCCCCCTCCGTCTTTCCGACCCGCGGTGCGCAGGGCCCTGCCCTG
>CAUYUJ010019385.1:169488-181200 GCA_963575745.1 Prorocentrum cordatum | reverse complement strand
CCGCCCCCTCCCCCGCGCCGTCTCAGCGCCCTCCCGCGGCTCCAGCGCCCGCCCAGTGCCCCCTCCGCCCCGACCACTTTATTTCGGCACCGCACCCCCCCCCCGCTCCGCCCCCTCCCCCGCGCCGTCTCAGCGCCCCCCCGCGGCTCCAGCGCCCGCCCAGTGCCCCCTCCGCCTCGACCATTTTATTTCGGCACCGCACCGCCCCCCGCTCCGCCTCCTCCCCCGCGCCGTCTCAGCGCCCCCCCGCGGCTCCAGCGCCCGCCCAGTGCCCCCTCCGCCTCGACCACTTTATTTCGGCACCGCACCCCTCCCCGCTCCGCCCCTCCCCCGCGCCGTCTCAGCGCCCCCCCGCGGCTCCAGCGCCCGCCCAGCGCCCCCTCCGCCCCGACCACTTTATTTCGGCACCGCACCCCTCCCCCTCCGCCCCCTCCCCCGCGCCGTTCTCCCGCGCCCCCACCCCGCGGCTCAGCGCCCCGCCCAGTTGCCCTCCTCCGGCCCCGGACATTTTACGTCGCCCCCCTCCCTCCCCCCGATCCGCCTCCTCCCCCGCGCAGTTCAGCGCCCACCGCGGTTCCAGCGCCCGCCAGCGCCCCCTCCGCCCCGACCCGCTTTTATTTCGGCACCGCCCCCCCACCCCCCGACTCCGCCGCCTTCACCCGCACACCGTCTAGCGCCCCCCGCGGCTCTAGCGCCCGCCCAGTGCCCCTCCGCCCCGACCACTTTATTTCGGCACCGCGCCCCCCCCCGCTCCGCCCCCTCCCCCGCGCCGTCTCAGCGCCCCCCCGCGGCTCCAGCGCCCGCCCAGTGCCCCCTCCGCCCCGACCACTTTATTTCGGCACCGCACCCCCCTCCCCGCTCCGCCCCCTCCCCCGCGCCGTCTCAGCGCCCCCCGCGGCTCCAGCGCCCGCCCAGTGCCCCCTCCGCCCCGACCGCTTTATTTCGGCACCGCACCCCCCCCCGCTTCCGCTGCCTCCCCCGCACCGTCTGAGCGCTCCCCCGCGGCTCGAGCGCCCGCCCAGTGCCCCCTCCGCCCCGACGCCCCCCCCCCCATCCTCCGCCCCCTCCCCCGCGCGTCTCAGCGCCCCCCACGGGGCCGGGGAAGTGGAGGGAGGAGGAACGGCTAAAGCGGACGGGGCCCCTGGATGGAGTCTCACCGCAGCCGCCGACAATTGGGCGATGCGTTCTGGTGAGTCAGGAGGAGAAGGAGGAGGAAGAGGAGGAGGAGGAGGAGGAAGAGGAGGAAGAGGCAGGAGGGAAGATACAGGATGGCGGCAGAGAGGAAGGAGGAAGGAGGAAGGACGAGGGGTGAGGGAGGAGGCAGGAGGCACGAGGGAGGAGGGCGAAGGGAGGAGGGCGGGGGGAGGAGGGACGGGCCGGAGGAGGAGGAGGAGGAGGATGAGTGAGGAATATGAGCAGGAGGGGGATGATTATGAGGAGGAAGGAAGAGGAGGGCGGAGAAGAGAGCAGGAGAGGGAGGCGGAGGAGGAGGTGGAGAAGGAGGAGGAAGAGGAGGGGGAGGGGGAGGAGAAGAAAGAGGATGGGACCGAGGGGGAGGAGGGAAAATGAGGGGAGGAGGAGGAGGGATGGCGCAGGGGTGACATATGCTTGATGACTGGTGATTGATGATGATAATGATGAGGAGGAGAAGGAGGAGGAGAATTATGATGATGGTGGTAGTGATGGTGATGGTGATGGTGATAGTCATGGTCATGGTGATGGTGATGATGATGGTGCTGATGGTGATGATTATGGAGATAACGATGATGATGATGCTGATGATGATGATGATGATGATCATGATCATGACGTGGAGGAGGAGGACGGGGAGGATAATGATGAGGAGGAGGGAAGAGGAGGAGGAGGAGGAGGAGGAGGTGGAGGATGATGAAGAGGAGTAGGAGGAGGAGGGGGAGGAGGAGAAGGAGGAGGGGGGCGACGACGAGGAGGAGGAGGAGGGAAGAGGGAAGACGAGAGAGACGGAGATATGAGGAGTAGGAGGAGGAGGAAGCGGAGGAGGAGGTTGGTCGGTCCGATCCGGGATTGAGGCGATCCTCGTGCCTCATCGGGTGGCGCGTCCCCCGTGCGACAGGGTTACTCTTGTTCCGTAGATCCACCACCCGCCCTTGCACGGTGCAGCCAGGCTATGAGCCGACAGTTCGGCGATGTGCTGGAGGAGGGAGGAAGGAGGGACGATCGAGGAAGGGTGGAAGGAGGAAGGAAAAATGGAGGGAGGAGGTCAGGGAGGGAGGGAGAGAGGGCGGGAGGGAGGGAGGAGGAGAGGAGGAGGAGGAGGAGGAGGAGGAGGAGCAGGAGCAGGAGCAGGAGGAGGAGGAGGAGGAGGAGGAGGAGGAAGAGGTAGGAGGTATGAGGTAGTATGTAGGAGGTAGGAGGAGTAGGAGAAGGAGGAGGGGATGAGGAAGGAGGATGAGGGAAGAGGAGGGAGCAGGAGGGGGGGGCGAGGAGGAGGAGGACGATCGTGGACGACGGAGGGGGTCTGAGGCCCAGGAGGAGGAGGAGGAGGAGGAGGAGGAGGAGGAGGAGGAGAATGAGGAGGACTACGAGGAGTTGGAGGAACCCTTGAGGAGGAGGAGGAGGAGGAGGAGGATAGGGATGAGGAGGGTGAGGATAAGGAGGAGGAGGCGGAGCAGGACGAGGACGACGATGAAAATAATGATCAATTGGCAGACGATGAGCCGTATGGGGCCCATCCATTGGATGAGGCTTCGTATCAAGTATCGTGCTTTGTGTTACGGGCCCTGTTGGCGATGCGCCTGCGGCTCCTTATTTTTGTTGCTTGGCCCCTGCAGCCATTAGCGAGCGAGTGCCTGGCGTCCTGCTACCCTTGTCACGTGCACTCCCCACCCCGTCCAAACAAGGATGGCACCTCAGATTCTCACGGCCTCGGCTCTCCTCCAGAACTGGCTGTCCCGGGAGGATGCCAACCCGAAGATGCAGGCCAAGGCCGGACGGAGGGCATCGGGGCGAACCACTGGAGGGTTGAATGGTACCCCTCTGATCCCCCTTGCACGCCTCCTTCGGCCCCCGCTCGTGGCCCCTCCTCGCGCCCACCCCACAAGGAGTCCTTCAGGAGCTTGCTCAACAAAGACTTGGCCTCGGCTCCGGACGTGCTCTGGCGGACCAGCACCCTGCACCAGCCGAAGTTGATCCAGGCGCCATGGGGCGTCCACATCCACCGCACATGCACGGCAATGCCCCGCGGGCCACGAGCAACCAGAATGCGCGGCCCACGTGCCCAGATGGGCCCCCGCCTTTTAGAGTCCACGCGCCTCTGTCGCGCGACGCCCCTTCAGCGTGATGCTTATATCGTCGTCCTGTGACTCTTAATTTTTCGCCTCCTCCAGGTCTTGGCTGGCGTCATCTGGTGCCGCGGCGCGCCTGCCCCCAGCGTGCCCCCGGCGAGGTTCTCCCAGGTTCCGACCGATGTGCTCGCGGAGCCCATGGCCGCCGTCTTGGACACAGAGAACCCTTTCTTCGAGCAGTGGACGCTTCGAGACCTCTGTCCCCAACCGCCCAGCCCAGGTCTTTTCATCCCGAACGCTCCTGTTGTCATAGCCGCCCCCCACACTTGATAGGGTAACAGCTCTGTGCTATGCTACCCTATCCTTTCCTGCCGCCCTCCCTCCACTACCGTTCGGGGAGGGGGCGCTGAAGTGGTCTCCTGCGTTTGATTGCCCGTCCAGGACGCCACTACTATTCAGAGAGCAGCTACTGCTGAGCACTGGGTTGATGACATGATTGCCAGACTCACGTCTGCTCAGACGACATCATCAGCCTCCGTTCCCAGGCCGTCTTGGGACGCGCGCGGGCCCGCACGATCGCACGACGTTGCGCTCGCAGTTCCAGGTGGCCCCACGGCGGTCCTCGAGCTACTACAGGCTCTCAAGCGGCCCCGTCTGGCTGATGCACCCCAAGACTCGTCCTCTGTCGCGGCGACTTCTGCCTGCGCGTCGACGGACGTCGACGCCGAGGAAGCGTTGGAGGAGTTCGCAGACCTTTCGGAAGCTGATTTTGCAAAGGAGCAGGCGGCATATTCCCGACTGCGGCAAACCTTGCCGGCCGGAGTGGCCCCTCCGCCGCCGCCCTTGAACCCCGAGCAGCGGGCGTTCGCTAGAGCGCACTTCCGCGCGCAGCGGGTGCTGGCAGAAGCCCGTGCGACCGCTGAACCCGCCGAGACCGCCCTACTCAGACTCCAGGAGGAAGGGCTCAGCCAAGTTTCCTTGCTGCAGGGCGCAGGCGGCGTTGGCAAATCAGTGTTGTTGCACGCGCTCCGCCGCGTCATGGCGCAAGAACGGCTTGGCCACATGGCCCTCACTGCTTGGGCGGGCGTGGCCTCGGCCCCTTTCCGCTCCCCGACTCTCTGCAGCCTCCTGGGCATCGACTTCACTCGCCTGCACCAAGAGCCGCACCGCACCGAACAGCAGATTGGAGCCATGCGGGCGGAGTACGCCACGTACTTCGGAGAGCCGGCCGAGCTGGCAGTGTTCGTGATCGACGAAGTGTCTTTTCTGGATGCCGCTGTGCTCAACTGGGTGGACATGACCTTACGTTGGCTGCTCTGCAAACCCGAAGCGCCGTTCGGGGGCGTCCTGGTCATCCTCGCTGGAGACTTCTGGCAAAAGCCACCGCCTCAGGGCACCTCCTTGGCAGAGCTGCTTGTCCAAGTGGATGCTCCGATTCGGAAGCTCAAGACTCTTGCCCCGACGAGCCCGGTGGCGAAAGGTGTGGATATATTCCGGCGTGCGCGGCGCACTGTCTTAGACCGCCAGATGCGGGCCGCCGAGGACCCTGCCTTTCAGGCCACGCTTCTGCACGTTCGCTCGACAGAGGCGGACCCCCCCATCACCCCGGAGTTTGTCCGCGGCCTGAAGGTGCTCTCCCCTGCTGACATCGCCAGCGAACCGGCCCGGCAGTTCGCGCCAATCCTTGTCATGGGGAACCTCGAGCGGCATCGCCTCAACCAGCACCAGGTGCACGCATTCGCCAAGGCCCATGACTTGCCGCTTGTTCGCTGGAAGATCCCCCTGGTTGGAAAGGAGGCAGCAGCCATCTCGAAGCCTTCGGCGCATCCGTCGACCCTCTTGCTCCCCCTGGGAGCCGCTCTCCACGCATCGGATAGGGTAGAACGTGAACCCGAGATTACCCTATCGGCTCCCGCCGCTGCGTGGCAACCGCTGCCCTACTGCATTTAAAATCCATGCCACAGGCTTTTTGGCTGCCCGGTGCCCCGGCGCGAAGGCCAGCGGATGTCCAGCACCGACACGGACGCTCTTTACGACAATGAACCCGGACTGTGGGGGTACTTCGTCCGTGGAGCCCCCTGCATGCTGCTCCGCAATGTGCAACCGACGAAAGGCTTGGCAAATGGTTCCCAAGGCTGGCTCCACTCCTTGACCTTTGCTGACGGCCCACCTCCAGACCTGGAGGCTGCGACGACGAGACGTCACTTCGAGGTGGTCACACTCCAGGACCCCCCGTTCTCAGTCAACGTCGCTCGAAGACGACGACACAGGCGCCGGCATCGAGAGCATGCTTGAAGAGGAGATCGTGGTGCCTGTGCCTGCCAGCCCGGACCCCCTCGAGCACGACACGTGCTCGTTGTACGCCACTATGGCGAACATGCCCCGCGTGGTCCGTCACAAGGGCCACCCTGTCACTTTGGCATTCGCCCTAACGGACTTCAAGGTGCAGGGCCGTACCGCCGCATTCGTCAACCTGAGCATTGCGTCTCGCCCTTTCCCACCGCACGTGGACATGAAGGGTTTCTACGTGATGATCTCCAGGGTCCGCAAAGGCACCCAGAGCTAGAAGTCGACCCACACGACGAACCAATACCCCGTCTGGGACAGAATTTCAAGGCGGATCCAGCCGTGGCCACGACAGCGCCCCAGGAGGCCCCAGAGGAGGACGCCCCTTTTAAAACCTCTCGCACTTCAAAGATCCACGTTCGAGGGCCAGGAACCTCGGGCCTCCTATTTCTTCACGCTTCGCGTATCCCCACCAGCCCATCCTGACACATATCGCCAGGCGAGTTGCCTTGATCAGGGAAGTGTAGAAGCATGCTGTGCAACAACCGCCTCGGAAGCGTTCTCTCTGAAGCCTATGGGAGCCATCTTGGGGCTCTATTCGGGTCCTCGCAGAGCCTCTTGAGTCCCTCTTGGGGGTGTTTTTCGGGGTCTAGGAGGCCCTCTTGAGGCTCTTCAGGGGGGTCTGGGAGGCCTGTTGGGGCAATCTTGGGCCCCTCTGTTCAGAGAGAGGAGAGTCGGATATTCAAGCCCCCCCTCGGAGGCTCCAAAATTACGTTTGGGAGCCCTCTTGAGGCGCTCTTGGGCGCTCTTGAGGCCCTATTGAGGCCCTCTTGGCCACTCCTTGGGGCTATCTTGGGCCGTGTTGGGGCCATCTTGAGCCCTCGAAAGCCCATCGGATGCGAAAAGGTGAGAATGCTAAACAAAAACCAAACATGTTCCTGTGATTTTGAAGCCCAGGTTCGGGGGCTCATGGGGGCCTTGCAGCCGTCTTGCAGCCGTCTGGTAGCCTTTTGGATGTGCGTAGGAGGCTATCTTGAGCCGTCTTGAAGTATATTGCGCCATTTTGGAAGCCATCCTTCAGCTTTCCGAGGACTTGGGGGCGTCTTGGACGCTCTAACCCCTCCGCCCCCCCCGTCCAAACGCAAGGTGGCGGGGATGCGAATCTCCCCGATTAGGGGGAGGAAGGAGGTCAGCTGAAGAAACGCCCAGACCACCTGCGCCCACAAGGCTGGCACACGGCAGGCCAACCTTCGGCCTCGGGCCGAGGCGGCCGAGTGTGCGCCGGGATCGGCGGAGCCGCCTTGGACGGCCAGCGTCCTTCGTGCTGGTCGGAGAGGGAGAAGAGAGGAGGACGAGGAGAAGGAGGGACAGGAGGAGGAGGAGGAGGAGGAAGAGATCGGCGTCATCATCGTCGTCGTCTTCGTCGTCGTCGACTCTTCAATGTGAATACCATCGAAGACGCCTACGGCGAATCACCGCCGCCCCCTGCGTTTTAGGGACGTGCCTCTGTGGCAAAAAGTTGGGCCCCAGCCTGGCCAAGCCACCGGCCTATGTACTACCCCAGCCGCTCTGGACAGTCTTCGGGCAGCAGGGGGAGAATCAGGCGAGGGAGGAGGAGGAGGAGGAGGAGGAGGAGGAGGAGGAGGAGGGGGAGGAGGAGGAAGAGAGCCCCTCTGGAGAGCCTCTAGGGGCACTCTTTGGGCCCCCTGGGAGCTTTCTGAGGGCCTCTTGGAAGCCTTTTGGCCGTCTCGGGGCCTTTCGAAGGCTTCTCGGGGAAACTTTTTGGCCGTCTTAGGGCGATCCCAGCCCGTCTGACGCCGTCGGAAGCCGTCTGGCCCTCTCTCAACCGAGTTGGGGCCCTCTTGGGACATTTCAGGGCCGTCTTGGAGGCGATGTTGGGCGTCTTGGAGGCTTCTTCGGCCGTCTTGACGCCCTCCTGGGGCCGCCTTGGGGGCCTCTTGGCCCCGTGACGGGGCCATCTGGGAGGCCTCTTGGGCGCTCTTGGGGCCCTCTTGGCCCGTCTTGGACCGTCCGATCCGTCCGATCTGGTACAAACAACTGCTCAAAGGAAAGGTGTCCAGACCTCCGGGGTCGTCGTCGTCGTCGTCGTCGTCGTCGTCGTCGTCGTCGTCGTCGTCGTCGTCGTCGTCGTCGTCGTCGTCGTCCTCGTCCTCGTCGTCGTCGTCGTCGTCGTCGTCATCGTCGTCGTCGGTCGTCGTCGTCGTCGTCGTCGTCGTCGTCGTCGTCGTCGTCGTCGTCGTCGTCGTCGATGATGCAATATGAAAGCTATCGCAGACGCCTGCGCCGGATCACCGTCCCCCGTGCGTTTTGAGGAAGCGCCCCTGTAGCAAAAACGTTTGGCCCCAGCTTGGGCTTGGCCAAGCTACCGGACTATGTACTACCCCAGTCGCTCTGGACTCTGCGGGCAGCAGGGGGAGGATCAGGAAAGGGAGAAGGAGGAGAAGGAGTAGGAGAAGGAGACTCTGGAGACTCTGCCTGATCGCGTAGCGATATAGGAGTAGGAGAAGGAGGAGGAGGAGGAGGAGGAGGAGGAGGAGGAGGAGGAGGAGGAGGAGGAGGAGGAGGAGGAGGAGGACCCCTCTAGGGGGCCTCTTGGGAGCCTCCTTGGCTCTCTTTGGGGCCCTTCGAGAGCTTGTCGGGGAAACCTTTGGCCTACTTAGGACGTTTCTGGCCCGTCTGACGCCGTCGGAGGCCGTCTTGGGACCTCTCTCAACCGACTTGGGGCCCTCTTGGAACGTTTCAGGGCCGTCTTGGAGGCCATTTTGGGCGTCTTGGCGGCCTCCCTGGCCGTCTTGACACCCTCTTGGGGCCGTCTTGGAGGCCTCTTGGGCCCGTGACGGGGACATCTAGGAGGCCTCTCGGGCGATCGTGGGGCGATACGGAACTATCTTGAACCGTCCCAAGGCCGAGACGAAGAAATTCCGAACACCCTTCAACAACATACCAAAATAACCATGAGTTCAGCCTCTCCTTGGGGCTCCTCCCCTTTCCTCCTCCCTCCTCCTCCTCCTCCTCCTCCTCCTCCTCCTCCTCCTCCTCCTCCTCCTCCTCCTCCTCCCCTCCCCTCCCCATCATCATTCCCATCCTCCTTTGTTCCCTGTTTTTTCCTCATCGTTTTTCTCCTCCTCATTTTTCTTCCTCGTCTCCATCGTCGGAGATCATAATCTTCCTCCTCCTCCTCCTCCTCCTCCTCTTCTTCCTTTTTTTCGTCATCAGGTTTCCTCATCGTTCTTCATTATCCTCCTCATCGTCCTCCTCCTCTTTCCTCCTCCTCCTCCTCCTCCTGCTCCTCCTCCTCCTCCTCCTACTCTTCCACCCATTCTTTGCTCCGGCCCCGCACGGACTCTTTGCCTTTCGCGCACCTCGGCAGAGGAGATAGGCACTCATGTCGAATCTGGCCTCCGATCCCATTAATAAGATAAGTTCCGTAGTGGGGTGGACGAAAGGGAAAGATAGGATGTCAGATGTGGCGCGAACGCACCTAGCTTGTCTCCCATACCCCTCCTCCCCCCTCCTCCTGCTGCTCCTCCTCCTTCTCCTCCTGCTCCTCCACCTCCTCCTCTTTCTCTCCCTCCTCCTCCTTTCCCTCCTCCTCGCCCCCCCTCGGAGCTGAGCCGGCATGGACCGCCGCGGGACCCTCAAGCCCCGTATGGGCGCCGTCTCCGAAGCCTGTTGGGCCGTCTTGGCGCCATCTTGGACCGTCTGGGGCCCATGCTGAACGCCTCTGAGGCTGTGTTGATCCGACGGGGGCTAGGTGATCTTGCCCTCCTCAGCCCTCTTTTGAACGCCGCCGCCCTTCGTCACCACCCACAATGCAGGCAATGCCCCCGCGATGCGGGCACTCAGGGACAGTGTGGCAAACGTCATAGCGATCAGGTCTTGTGTTTTCCGCTGCCCTCCCAGGGGACAGCTTGCGAGTACTTAGCAAGCAGGATGGCCTCAAGCACCTTTTTCATCTGCGGCACGCCCCCGAACTATCGGTATGGAACAGCTCGTACACAGCAAGCGGATACTGGGACGTGTCGGCGGCCCGCCGCTATTCGCAGGTTGCTAAAACGAAGAAGCCCGCTCCAAAGAGGAGAGCCTTCCACGCCAGCGGCGGGTCCAGAGAGCGGCCCGGCGCCGCGTGCACGGACCCGCCCACATAATTAGTCGCATGTTCTCCGCGGCGCCTCGTAATTCGCTGCGTGCTCGCGGTGGTAACCGCGCAGTGCATCCTGCCGTGTGCCACGGAAATGGCGTTGCTCTTGTCGATGTCGCCTTCCCCATCTGGGCGCTGGGGCTGGCACGCCTGCGAGGTTGCTTTCCTCTTGGCCGCCACGCGTTCCTCCAGCAACCCCCTCGTCCGTGGCGTCCCGGCGACGTCCTCCCTTGCGCTCTCTCTTTTGTGGGAGCCCCGCAGGCGTCTTCCAAGGTCTAAGCCAGGGGCCCTGCTGCATTAGCGTCCAGCAATGATTGGCCCCATCGCGTGGGGGAACCTGCGTCCACCTCTCGCGTCGTCGCCGTATCTCGTACACCGAAGCTGTTTCAGCACCTGGAGATCCTGCGCACCCGGGTTGCCTACTGTAGGCTTTGCCGCACCCGCCAGAGCCTGCGATGGCGGACGCGCTGGAATCCTTAAACGGGGCCAACAGTAAAAGCAAGACCATCCAGGTGCGCATCCTGAACCCAGTCGTGAAGACCCCGACGGCGACCATGACCGTGTTTGCGGTGCACCTGGTGTCCTCCACCGGCGTGTACACCATCGGGGAGGACGTAATCTTCGGGGACGACAAGCACCGGAAAAAAACAGCCGATGCGCTGATGAAAAAATGGCCGGCTCAGTCGTGCTGGACTCTGGCGAATATGTCCGCCAAAAAGAAGACAGACAAGTTCCACGGGTGCCCCCACGGGTGGGTGGTCAACCTGGGGGCGAGTGGTCTCAAGGCGACCACGTTGAAGGGCGCCGATGCGGAGAAGATCCCGAAGCACGTCGAGCCACACCAGCCGGTATCAGCGCTCCTGCAGTTCTCCACGTCCCAGGTGGTGGACTGCTACGGGTACGTGTTGAAAGTGGGAGAGGAGGAGGTAAAGAAGGAGAAAGCCCTGATCCAACTCACGTTGACGGACGCCACCAAGGGCGCGATGCCGTACACCTTCTGGGAGGAGATGCTGCCAGCCGTCCCGAAGGACGCCGAGAAAAAGGTCATCTACCTCTTCGGCGCGTACCTGACGAAGGAGAAGTCGGGGGGCATGCACTTGACCCCGCGCAAGGACACCATCACGGTGATCGCGGAAGACACCATGCCAAAAGCAGCGGAGCTCATCGCAGCCGGACTCCGGGAGAAGACCGCCTCCGACTCGGACCTGACGAACCTCAGCAAGATGGTGGACAAGGACTTCACGGCGGGGCCCGCGGAGGACCGGGGCCCGTCGGGGACGTTGCAAAAAACACACAGGTGATAGGGTAGGAATAGGAGCGGACATTACCCTATTACCCCCACCCCGTCGCCACAAAAAGCAGGCGATCGTGGTAGCACCCCCATCCCAAAATAACAGCATTGGCTCTCCTCCCCCCTCCCCCCAGGATGCCAACATCGACGACGTCCTGGAGTCCCTGAACGACAGGCAGGACTCCTCAGAGAAAGTGTTCGAGGTGCCTGCCGTTATCGTGGCCTTCGACGACGCAGAGAACCTTCTCACCCAAAAAGGCGACAGGGTGTTCACCCAGGTGTCCGTGTCCGACTATTCCGCCACCGCGACGGCCTCGCTGACGCACGACCCCGCGCTCAAGATCACGAACGCACAGACGCTCGCGAAGTTCACTGAGTTGGCTGCCAAAGGCTGCCTCAGCTGCTCCAGGGCCCACGTTCGGATCCGCCGTGCGCCCGACAAGGACGGCAAGCCGAAGTTGTTCATCGTTGTCGCCGAGCCCCGCCTCTTCGAGACCCCCGCCGCGCCCGCGTCGTTCATCCCTAGCGACGAGCGGGTGGTGCCGACCACGCTGTCCAGCGTCAAACCCGGGCCCGCCGGCAAACTCGCGGTGACCGTCGGCGACCGCCAGATCCTCGCTGTGGGCGCCCTCGCCCTCGTGCAGGCGACGCAGGAGGCCGAGACGACTCTCCGGTCCGAATGTTGCTACGCCGTGGAAAACGTGGTGAAG
>CAUYUJ010019385.1:125472-164388 GCA_963575745.1 Prorocentrum cordatum | reverse complement strand
CACATTTCCCAGCGATGACCTGCGGACGCTGCAGCAGCGGCAGGCGGGGCTGGAATTCGTCCTACCTCGGAGAGGTCCAAGGTAGGCCACACATGCATTACATGGGCCGCCAGCCTAATAGTCTGGCGCGCCTGCGTGACCAGCTTATCGGCAGCCGCTAGCTTGTCTGGACACGAAGGATGCAGATGCACGGCATGCTTGGCTGCCACGTCAGCGTGATGGTTGCCGAGGCGCCTCCAGCGCTCGGCAGCGTCGATACCCGCCTCATCCAGCTCCTTGTGAGCTGCGACTTTAGTGCCCGTGGAAGGCGAGATACCTTGGGCATAGAGTTGGAGGAAAGCCCCTGAGTAGGCCCTCTTCCCACACAGCTGCTCGGCCTTGGGCCGACTGGCCAGATTGACCACATTGCTGCAGTCAGAGAAAACATCGATGCAGGCCGACGCGAGCACATTGGCCCAAGTCCAGCAGCTGAACTCGGCCGATTGAGGCGTCTGAGGATATGGGGCCCACACGGGGGCCCGAAACTCGGCGACGGCCGACCCTTGGTCGTCGACCATCACCACACTGCTGCCAGCCCGAGAGAGCTCCCGAACATTGTGACGGCTGCTAGAGCCGTCGATGAAGACGCTACCCCAAACTTCAATGCCAGGAGTAGCCCCAGAGGGCGACGAAATATCTTGGTGGTGCCACGCAAGAAACGGGCCATTGTCCGTCTCAGTGAGGGGCCTGGGGTACCCGTCGGCGGGGTGGCGGAAAGCCCCTGAAATAAACGCGAACACAGCTTCCTCGTCGTCCTTAGCTGCTAAGGCTTCAGCTACAGTGCCAGCGTCCACTAGAGATGATCTAAGCTCGGCCACTGGCTCGTGGGGGCACTCCCACAACCGGTGGAAGATCGTGTCCGAGGCGCCGCAGAACGGGCAACAGCCGTCCACGACGTAGCCTAAGCTCACAGCACGATCTCCAGTGAACAAAGCTTCGGTGGCGAACGCTCTACTGTGGGCCTTCTGGAGGGCCGTGTATTTCGTGGAGGCCAGGGCCTCGCGCAGCACATCATAACATATCCTAGGGAGCACTCCCCTCTTTTCGGCGGAAAGGCGCTCCAACATCCTAAAATAACCGTCCTTGAGCAAAATCCTGAACAAGGCAGGCGAGAAAATGCCGAGGGGAATAGTGAAGCCACGGTCATCTCGCACCGTCATGAAGTTGTCCATGCGCCAGCCCAGCCTAACCAGGGACATCCGAAGGGCCGACACGGGGCCCGCGACCGCTCTCCAGGAGCAGGCAGGGTTGGAGAACACATCTTCCCACGCACGACGCAGCGCGGGAAAACCCAAACCCCAAGAGTAGGCCCCAGTCTGGGCCAGCCAGATCTCCTTGGACCAACGGAGGATGGGGGCGGTAGCAGTGCGCCAGCACGGATCATAATCGAGCAGGGCCGCCGTCGTCAGAGATCTCAACTGAGATCGAGGTCGGACCACCGAGAAAACTTGACGACGGAGGCGAAGCAACTCAAGGTCGCTAGTGCCAGTAATTTCAGTGCCATACGAAGCCCCCGAGAGGGGCCCCGAGGAGAACACCCTGAGAACCTGCGGCCGAGAGATGACTTTATTCTGACGCTTTAATCTCTTAGCCGCCCTCGCAGCCTTGGCGATGCGCATTTTTGACTTCACCGAGCGCCCCGCAACCCTAAGCGCGCGGCCAGCCGTGTAGTCAACGCCTAAGTTGACAGCACTCGACGTAAAATTACCTCCTAAGTGCGAAATCTCAAAAGAAACTCATTCCCAAGGGCCTTCGAGGAAGCAACTACAGCGGTCTTGTCCAGGGCGAGGGAGCAACCGAAACAAGACTCAACGATGGCGTGGAGCGCCTTGGCCCCTTCGACGATCGATTTGACCACGGTCCGATGTTGGCCCGTACACGAGAGACCCTGGTCGTCAATATACACATCGAGGTCGAGCCTGGGGATGGAGGGAAGGGAATCGTATCCGTCCTGGCAAAAGACACGAATGAACGTGGTGGCCATCGAGCACCCTGCGATAACCCCATTCAGGCAGTAGTAGGGGCCCTCCAGCCACCCTCCTAGACAGAGAAAGCGCCCACACCTGTAAGCATAAATGCAAAGACGGGCAATCGCAAGATGGAGTCTATGTTTCTTGCAACGGACCTCGAGCTCTTTCAGACTGATGTTCTCATAGAACTTGCGAAGATCGAAGAGAACAGAACATGAGGACTCCCCGATGGCAAGACCCGCCTCGGCGGTGTCAGCTTGACGCCAAACCACATCGGCAGCTCCGCGAAACCTACCAGCAGCCCCGTACCGTTTGGGGTGTTCTTGCTCCCAGTTCAAGGCAAAGGGCCGCCGACAACGGCCCCAAACCCTGAACCAGGAGCAGAACACCCCAATCGGCCTGTAGCCACCAGTAGGCTTCGGCAGAAGCGCCAAAGTGACGACAGATATCTGCGGAGGAAGGCAGCCTAGCGCTTCCATGGCCCAAAAAATTGCACTGAGGCAATCAAGCGCAGCATCTGGCAACAGAGAGAAATGCTTGCAGTGAAATCCGTCCACAGCCACGGCCGAAGAATCTTTGTAGGACTTAGAGATATCACGGATTTCGCTGGCCGTGGGTCGGGGAAGAGGCTCGATAACCTGACCATCAAACTCGGCCCCTCGACCCTCACCCCATATGCTGCTGAACCTCTCTCCCTCAGCCTTGAGCAGGGAGAGAGGATCACTGACGACGCACCCAGCAGCAGAGAGAGTCGAAGAGGGGACCCACGGAACAGGATCTTTAATGAATTGATGAACCCTTTTAGCTCCCTTATTGATGCCTACATGCAGCCAAGCAGCCCAGTCTGATCGGCTCTTGGCGGCGTACTTGGTGCTGGCGGCCTTGACGGCCTCGTGAACCTGAGTGTACAGATCAGCGAGCGACTCTACATCCCCACCAGAGCCAAGGGCGGAGACCTCCTGAGCCGCACGCTTGAACAGCGGCTCGTAGTCTTCCACGGCGGCCGAGATGCTGGGCGGGGGCTCCACCAACACGCAACTGAGCCTGGCAGCAGTGGCGGCAGCGCCTCCGCGCCGAGCGTGCATGAAGGCGCGAAGCTGTTGCCCGAGCCAACGGATCGCGCGATGACCAGGATAACGCACCTTACCATCCTGGCCCAAGATAGGTTTCCACACAAGTTGAGGACCCAAGCCCCTGGAGCCTAACTTGGGGGGGGGCAACGCCCACCAGGGGAATAAGGTCACGTTCAGCATGGTCGGCCCACTTCCTGTAGAGAGGGCCCAGAAGACGTTTGGCCCCCTGCCCGTCCCCATTCTGGAGACAACGTTCAGCCTCGGACGCCGGCGCAAGTTCCCCAGCCCAACAACTTTCTCTGGGGGCAGGGCCGAAGACAGCCTGACACGGCAGGGGGGGGGGCTTCCTGAACGAGAGAGCGTGAAGCACCGCCAGCTTGGGGTGGAACACCAACTGGACGGGCCTATGGGGGGAGAGCTCCGCATCCAATCTCGTATCGACCGACTTGAGACCCTTCGCAAGACCGCCCGAACAAACGAAGTAGTCGAACGTCGTGGGAGGGCCCGCAGGATAGTGCGTAGCGACAACAGGGAAGATGAGGGAAGCCCTCAACTCCGACACAAAACTGGACGACTCGAGCTCAGCAGGCTCCAGATTAAAGTCGGCACCGAGCACCCGCGGCTGGCCGACAGCCGAAAGTTGCTCGCCGAGCCTCGCGAGCAGAGACAGATTATCATCGCTGAGGCCTTCTGAGTGGTGAAGGTAGGCAGAAGCAACCAGGATGGGGGGAGTCCCAGGGAGGTGCGCAGAACACGCGATGCATCGCCCAGGCGTCGTGATGGCATCCTCGACCTCCAGAAGCCCCATCCAGGAGCGCACGAAAATGGCAACACCCCCACTCGTGTCCTGCGCTTGGGTGGGGATAGCAGGGGCCCAGACCGACTTCCATCCATGCCTTATGCACCAAGCACTGGCCTGCTCGATGTCCTCTTTGGAAATCAGACGGTGCTCCTGACCGAGCACAATGTGGGCTGAGCAATCTTCGAGCAAACCCTTCAACGTACCCCACGAGTTGGCGCTGATGGTCTGAATCGTGAGTGGCGCCATACTGTCAGAGTTAGAGGCCGATGGCTGCTCGCTGCCGACAAGAGGAGCAGGCACAGGCAGGCTGACATTGCTGACAGAGCGCGCTGTCGACTTCAAACAGTCAGAGGGGAGCTGCGCCCTCTCAGAATCCAAGGGTTCGACTTTGCCCTTGGAACATCCTGGCGTTACATTTCCGAGCGCGACGAGCTCAACGTGGGGGCGAGATCCCCCCCTCCACGGGGGGGCAAACAGAAGTGGCCGCGCGCGGGACAGCCCCGTCCGTGGCATCCTTGCGCGCTGGCTTACCAAGGGAGAGAACAGGATACAAAACCCTTGGCATCGCAAAGTCCAGCAAAGACACAGGGGCAAGGACAGGGGTCCGAACAGCCGTGCGACGAAGCGCTCCCCTCTTGCGGACGAGGGCAGCTTGCGCTACTGAGCGGAACTCCGTGTGCAGAAGTACATAACGTGTTTCAAACCCCCCCTGGAGGCAGCCTTCCGAGCGAAGGACCTGCGGGCCCCAATCGACCGACGACTCGAGGAGGCGACGAGCATCAGGGTTGGCCTCCAGGGGGTAGCTAATCGTTGACTGTGTGAGTGGCCGCGGCAATGCGGTCAGCGCGCTCACGAGCAGCGCCTGTCGTAGAAGGCGTGGTCGGAGCAGTTGCCGCAGCACCCGCTGCGCCTGACGAGGCTGCACCGCCTCCGCCTGGCACAGCTCCAGGGAGAAGCGGACCGCCCTTGCCCGCAAACTGGCCGACCGTGGCTGCCTGCGGAGTGCCAGGCGCAGGTGCCGTGCCTGGCGCCACCTCGGCAGCAGGCGGCGGGGCTGCGCCATCATCTCCTTCGGCGGGTGCACCAGCATCAGGAGGATCCTCGAAGGGTGCTTCCTGCTCCACTCGAGGCCGCTTGGCCGCAAGCCTCTTGATGTGCTGCGCGTGGGCGGACTTGAGGCCATCGACCTTCTGCCTGGCCTCGGCGAAGAGGGTGCCCGCCATCGCCGTGAGCCCTGCCTTGAGCTGTTGCACACGTGACTCAATCTCGATGTTGTCCGACTCGTCAAGCTCCACACCGTCACACCTGAACAGGTCCGAAACGCTGATGTCGAAGACCTTCGCGAGACGCTCCTGATCCATGATGTCCTCCAGCGCAAGCTTGACTGTGGATGTGGGTGGCTGCTTGGGCGCCTCTTGAGACTCTACCAAGTCCTGCAAGAGAGTCGCATGCTCGCCTTCTGCATTGGTGAGCTCCGTGCGCAGCTCCAGCACCACAGTCTTCTGATTGTTGAGCTGAGCTTCGTACTGTTCGTACTTCTCAACTGCAAACTCCAAACGTTTGTTGATACCATGCACCTTCCAGTGGGCCCGATTGAGTCGAACCTGAATAGCTTCTTCTTGCTGCTTCGGCGCGGTGAGGGCTTTGGCTGCACGACGATGGGCTGCTGCGCCTGCAGAGTCTCCCATACGTTCCGCGAAGCCTGCCATGGTCTCGTACTCCGCGGCGGTGAACTTTGCTGCAGCGACACCAGGAGGAACGGGTAGCTGGCCTCCTCCCTTGGGGTTGCCGCCTCCAGCTCCTTTCTGTTGCTGCCCTGCGTCGCCACCGCCTGGACCCTTGCCCCACGTAGCGCCACCGTTGAGCTGCCCGTAGCCGAACAACTGACGCGCTGCATCTCCAGACCATGCCGAAGTTGGGACTTGCTTATAGGCTCCACAGTGTTTGCAATAATAGAACCGAGCGGCGTTCTTGGCGCAACCGCAAGCCTGGCACTTCCACTTCTTGCCTGGCAGCTGGTTGTCGGCCTGATCCTGCACACCGCCGCCGCCCTTGCAGAACAGAGGACCAGGCACAAGAGGAGGCCAAACATCGCTGTAAGACATGCCTTTGCCTCCGCCTTTTGCCTTGCCCCACGCCATGCCGAAAGAGTGGCTCTCTGGACTGACCACCGACCAGCGCACAGCCTAGTCGTGGTGAACGCTGCGATGCGTGGGGCGGACCACGCACCGCTCAGCCTGGGGCGAACCAGGCGAAAGTTGAAAGCTGGCCGCGGACTAGCGGTATCCACTTTGTTCCCAGGGGAAACCAAAACCTTGAGCCAAAATGGCTACGGCCGAGGAGGAGGAGGAGCAGGAGGAGGAGGAGGAGGAGGAGGAGGAGGAGGAGGACGCTCCTGAGCTTTCTTGATGGCGCAGGCGGCCTGCCCACCCCCCAACAACAAAAACAGGGGGGCCGCCTGCTCTCGAGCCCCCCTCCCCTGCTGCCGCACAGCTCCCCTGCCCTCGAGCAAGAAGGCCTCGGTGCACCGCCCGAGCCCGCGAGGAGCCGCAACGCCGCCGCCCCCGCCCCCCCCTCCAAGATTCGATCGGGCACGTCCCCATACAAGCGAATTTTGGAAGAAAAATCATAGTATTCAAAGATGTCCAAGAATAACAAAAATGATCCTAAACTCGTCCCCGGATTATTTCTTGACTATTTTTGCGTATTCCTCCTGTACAGGGGCAGGCCCGACTTAACCCTGAAGCGAAGCCAAGACGAGGATAATATCGGGTGCGGATAAATCGAGAGAATCTATGAGATCTGGCGGCTCTGGAGGGGGTCGCGGGCGCCGCGGCCTTCACAGAGCGCTCCAGAACGCTCTGACAGCGTTCTGGAGCGCTCTGGAACGGATTCATGCTCGTCAGGGCTGAACCTAAACGGTGTTTTTCGTATTCGTTTTGTTTTCGTTTTCCCTCGCTTTTGTCTCGAACCCGCCTTCACCGCAAAACGAAATCGAAACGAAAACGGCCCACGAAATCACCAAAAACACCGTTTAGGTCCAGCCCTGATCCTCGTCCTGGCCCCGCCCAACGGTGCCCCGCCCGATCCCGAGAGAATCCACGGCGCAAACCCCCTCCCCTAAGACGGAGCCAGCACGAGGATCAAATCGGGTGAGGATGAATCGAGAATCTCAGAGATCTGGCGGCTCCACGCCCCACCCCCCTAAAGACGAAGCCAGAACGAGGATCTCTCAGATCCGGCGGCTCTGGAGGATGTCTCGGGCGCCGCGGCCTTTGCGCTCTGAGAGCGTTCCGGAGCGCTCTGGAACGGATTCATCCTTGTCCTAGCCCCGTCCGACGGTGCCCCGCCCGAGCCCTCGAGGAGCCATAGCGCCCCCCCCCCCCCCTAAGACGAAGCCAGGACGAGGATCAAATCGGGTGACGATAAATCGAGAATCTCGGAGATCCGGCGGCTCCAGGACCCTCGCCCCTGAGACGAAGCCAAGACGAGGATGAAATCGGGTGCGGATGCATCGAGAGTCTCTCAGATCCGGCGGCTCTTGAGGAGGTCTCGGGCGCCGCGGCCTTCGCAGAGCGCTCCGGGAACGCCTTCAGAGAGTTCTGGAGCGCTTTGGGCTTTCTGAGAGCGTTCCATCGTCTCGCATTCTCGCAGCATGGCGAAAACAGAATGAAAATATAGCCGCGGAGTACTGCATGATGAAAGTATACATGTAAAAAATAATCTCTGGAACTTGGAGAACGGACGCGAGCGAGCCCATGGGAGCAGGAAAGCGCACGAGAACGCCACCACCCGTGCCGCAGCTGGGGCCTCTAGATGGGGCACAGGACAAACGCGTGAGGGGCGCGCCGACGTGAGCGGAAGCGGCAGGTCGCGTGCCACTGCAGGCAGATGGTCTCTGCGCAGAGCGTGCCGTGCGCGCCGTGCAAAATCCGACGGGTGGAGCCGTACCTGCCCGCGCTCGTGCAAGAGCATCGGCGCGGTGCGGATGAACGACTTCCTCGTCGCCGACTGCAGTAGAAGTGGCGCCCGACTGCAAGAGAAGAAGTGGCGCCCGACTGCCTCTTCGCCGAGCACGAGGTCCTCAGGGGCGAGATACTCCTCACCGATCTTGGCGACATCGTGAGCGCTTCTGCGGAACGTTCGATTCATGTGGTGCTTACGTTCGTGCCCAATTTCTCAAAGAAACTGGCGTGGGTATCAGCATCTGTCAGGTGCATGACGTGCCCAGTGCGAACCTAATGGTCCAAACATGCAAACACTTGCAACAAAACGAATACATTACGGACACGAAACCAAGCATACGAAGCACATCTTGCACATGGCTTACCAAGTTCGATGGGCCTTGCAGCGTCAACCGCCGAGGTCTCGGCAGAGGCGAACGGCCACTTGCGCCAACAGCACTTGAGCCGAACTGCTGGCAGTTACGGCAAGGGATGGGCAGGGACGGGGATGAGAAAGAGGACGAAAGAGAGGAAGGCGGAGGGCGAAACGGCACGGACGAAAGGAGCAAGGAGAAGGAGGACGGAGGAGGATGAAAGGGGGAAAGAGGGGAAGGACGAAGGAGGAGGAGGAGGAGGAGACGGAGGACGAACAAGGAGGGCGAAGGACGAAGGAGGGGAAGGACGAAGGAGGAGGACGAAGAAGGAAGGCGAAGGAGGAAGAGGACGAGAGCTGAGGAGGAACGAGGCAGGAGATTGGCAAGCGCCATCCGGCCTGGGCGCGCCGGTACAGCGCCTTGATGTTCCCTGGGTCGTCCTGGGTAACACTCGGGGGCAGGCAACCGGCTGGCGGGAGCGAGGGAAGCGAAGGGGATACTCCAGATTTCGTAACAAAAGGGAGGGGGGTCTCGTTTCGGGGGGGGGGTCTCTTCCAGGCCATCTTGGAGGGCCTGGGGGGGTCTGGGGGCGATGTTCTGGAGGCTTCTCCCACGGGGGGGGGTCTGAAACGGCTTGTCTTGGAGGGTCCAGACCCCCTCCCTTTTGTTACGAAGTCTGGAGTAACGCTCGGGGGCAGGCAACCGGCTGGCGGGAGCGAGGGAAGCGAAGGGGGTAGCAGGAGAAGGAGGGTGGGGCAAGGGCCATCTCGGTCGAGCACCCTGGGCTGCATCAGAGAGGGGGGCATCGATTTCGCTGCGAGCGAGGCAAAGGAGGAAGGGGGGGTAGGAGGACGAGGAGGAGGCGAAAATCGATAGAGGAGGCTATCTCGGAGGAGCATCCTGGGCCATGCCTCCAGCGGAGTCGAATGAGGGATGCAAGCTCCTGAAAGGAGACAAGGGGCTAGAGGAAATGCACAGGATCAGGAGGGAGTGGAGGGGGGGACCAAGGGTGAGGACGAGGAGAGGAGACCCCATAGAAAGGGATATCTCACGGGAGCGTCCTGGGCCGAGGTTAGCTTCTTGTGGGGGTCGGCCTTGCCTCTGGCGTGCACGAACTAAACGGGGGCCACGGAGAACGCAGGCAGTGCCACAAGATCTTGACGATCTTGATCCTAGGCTGAGTTTGGCTTGTTGTGGGGTGGCCTTGCCTCTGGCGTGCACGAACCAAAAGGGGGCCACGGAGAACGCAGGCAATGCCACAAGATCTTGACGATCTTGACACACCAGATTCCATAATAAAGGGAGGGGGGTCTCATTTCGGGGGGGGTCTCTTCCAGGCCATCTTGGAGGGCCTGGGGGGGTCTGGGGGCGATGTTCTGGAGGGTTCTCCCACGGGGGGGGTCTGAAACGGCTTGTCTTGGAGGGTCCAGACCCCCTCCCTTTTGTTACGAAGTCTGGAGTAACGCTCGGGGGCAGGCAACCGGCTGGCGGGAGCGAGGGAAGCGAAGGGGGTAGCAGGAGAAGGAGGGTGGGGCAAGGGCCATCTCGGTCGAGCACCCTGGGCTGCATCAGAGAGGGGGGCATCGATTTCGCTGCGAGCGAGGCAAAGGAGGAAGGGGGGGTAGGAGGACGAGGAGGAGGCGAAAATCGATAGAGGAGGCTATCTCGGAGGAGCATCCTGGGCCATGCCTCCAGCGGAGTCGAATGAGGGATGCAAGCTCCTGAAAGGAGACAAGGGGCTAGAGGAAATGCACAGGATCAGGAGGGAGTGGAGGGGGGGACCAAGGGTGAGGACGAGGAGAGGAGACCCCATAGAAAGGGATATCTCACGGGAGCGTCCTGGGCCGAGGTTAGCTTCTTGTGGGGGTCGGCCTTGCCTCTGGCGTGCACGAACTAAACGGGGGCCACGGAGAACGCAGGCAGTGCCACAAGATCTTGACGATCTTGATCCTAGGCTGAGTTTGGCTTGTTGTGGGGTGGCCTTGCCTCTGGCGTGCACGAACCAAAAGGGGGCCACGGAGAACGCAGGCAATGCCACAAGATCTTGACGATCTTGACACACCAGATTCCATAATAAAGGGAGGGGGGTCTCATTTCGGGGGGGGTCTCTTCCAGGCCATCTTGGAGGGCCTGGGGGGGTCTGGGGGCGATGTTCTGGAGGGTTCTCCCACGGGGGGGGTCTGAAACGGCTTGTCTTGGAGGGTCCAGACCCCCTCCCTTTTGTTACGAAGTCTGGAGTAACGCTCGGGGGCAGGCAACCGGCTGGCGGGAGCGAGGGAAGCGAAGGGGGTAGCAGGAGAAGGAGGGTGGGGCAAGGGCCATCTCGGTCGAGCACCCTGGGCTGCATCAGAGAGGGGGGCATCGATTTCGCTGCGAGCGAGGCAAAGGAGGAAGGGGGGGTAGGAGGACGAGGAGGAGGCGAAAATCGATAGAGGAGGCTATCTCGGAGGAGCATCCTGGGCCATGCCTCCAGCGGAGTCGAATGAGGGATGCAAGCTCCTGAAAGGAGACAAGGGGCTAGAGGAAATGCACAGGATCAGGAGGGAGTGGAGGGGGGGACCAAGGGTGAGGACGAGGAGAGGAGACCCCATAGAAAGGGATATCTCACGGGAGCGTCCCGGGCCGAGGTTAGCTTCTTGTGGGGGTCGGCCTTGCCTCTGGCGTGCACGAACTAAAAGGGGGCCACGGAGAACGCAGGCAGTGCCACAAGATCTTGACGATCTTGATCCTAGGCTGAGTTTGGCTTGTTGTGGGGTGGCCTTGCCTCTGGCGTGCACGAACCAAAAGGGGGCCACGGAGAACGCAGACAATGCCACAAGATCTTGACGATCTTGACACACCAGATTCCATAATAAAGGGAGGGGGGTCTCATTTCGGGGGGTGTCTCTTCCAGGCCATCTTGGAGGGCCTGGGGGGGTCTGGGGGCGATGTTCTGGAGGGTTCTCCCACGGGGGGGGTCTGAAACGGCTTGTCTTGGAGGGTCCAGACCCCCTCCCTTTTGCTACGACGTCTGGAGCACACACACCTCTGTGCCAACGCGTGCTCCCGGCATCAACAGCACGCGCTCTGCGCCGAGGGCACCTCCGGCCTCCTGTGCTCGAGCCCGCCCCCCCCCCTCTCTCTTCTCCTCCTCCCCGTCTATGGCCCGCCGATCGGAAGAAATGGGTTAAACATGAAGATGGAAGGCGGCTTGTGTTCGAGCCCGCCCCCCCCTCTCTCCTCCTCCTCCCCGTCTATGGCCCGTCGATCGGAGGAAATGGGTCAAACATGAAGATGGGAGGCGGCTAAAACGGACCAGATTCAGGCCCTCCCAGAGATTAACAACGCACGGGGGAAAAAAACACATGCGTTCTTGAAGTAGGAAGGCGCCTGAAGTAGATTGGGATCCCGGTGTCCAGATATTCGGCGGTGGACAAACCTCCCTTTAGTAAACCTCCCTTTCGTGAAAACGGCCTGGGACCGAAACCGACGGACCAGGACCCGCAAAAATGACGGCCGCGACGCCCTCTCGCGAACCGAAAACGGCCAATTCACTAATCGACGTGTCAGGGTAGGAGGTCTGTCCACCCCCAAAAATTACCTACATCAATGACCGACGGATGCCCAAGCGGCGTCCTGAGGGCAAGGGGTGCTCGGGATCCTGGGACCTTCCCCGAGGCCACCTCCATGCAGTTTTGTTGGCGGCCCCAGGGCCACGGGAGGGCCCAGAGGGCCCGCAAACGGGGAAACACGTCATGACCCGTTTCCCTGTGGAGCGTGCGGTGACCGACGGCCAGAAGAAGGCCCAAAGGGTCCGCAAACGGGGAAAAACGTCAGGACTGGTCCCTCAGGACCCGGCTGCTTCATGGCGAATTTCGAGCGTGCCAAACCGGTGCGGTGACAGAGCGTGCGGTGACCCAGGGCCAGGGGAGGGCCCCGAGCGCCCGAAAACGGCGAAAAACCTCAGGACCCGCTTCGGTCAGGAACCAGCTGCTCCACGGCGACAATTGAGCGCCCCGAAACGGTGCGGTGACAGAGCCTGCGGCGGCCGCGGAGTCCCCAACGACCTCGCCGCACTGCCCGCCGCCACGCGATTCGGGGGCCTCGGAAGGCCCAGTCGCCCGAGACGTCCCCAGAGAGCGGCCCGAGGCCCAAAACTGCGCGGCCACCCCGCATCTACATTGGCTCACCACCCTGTGTGGTCACCGCGCCGTTCGGGGACCCCCCGAGAATACCACCCTTGAGAGGCAACGGGAAGGGGACTGCCTCAGGGGGAGGGCGGCGGCGGGAAACATGGACCTGGAATCGGCGATACAGCGATACGTCGGGGATATATCAGCGATAGGCTCCCGATGGCGAGTCCCCACGCTCCCGGGCGGGATGGGGCTACCAGACTCCTGATCATCCCTAACCCTTGGTTCTGGGGAGGAAGACTCTCGCAAGCCGCGTCCTTCCTCCATTCGGAGACTCGGGGATTCGTTTGCCTTTCGGCTGCTCCACTTTCCCGTTTGCCGCCCGGGTCCGAGGCGGGGTAACAAGCTTCGGCCTGTGCTCCAGAAGGAGCTGTGCGGCTCCTCTGCTGGTCAGCGGCCTCGCAGAGGAGCTTGGGGTCGCCGCCTCTGGCAGGAAGCTTCTCGGCGATCAGTGGGCGATTGGAAGTCAATGCGTCCCAAGTGATCCTCAGCGTCGGGTTTTCCGGTCAGGCCCCGGATTTCCGCCGACCGTTCGAGGCGATCGGGGCAGCCCCGGAACGCTTTCGGCGAGGCGCAGCCGCTGGAACGCACCCCGAGACCGGGAAGCCGCCGGGAACCAACGGAAGTCGCCCGAAACCATTGCAGCCCGATGTGGGCTGCCAGGGTTTCGGGCGACTCTCCCATAAACAAACCAATGTCCGTTTTGTTTAAGTCCCCACTCGCCCCCCACATCTTAGATTCCTCAAATGATCTAAAACGCAAGCGTGGATGGGCTTGGGTTGGGTATGGTTCACCCTGAGCCTGGAGCCGCTTCTGGCACCACTCGCTCCCGATGGCTCGGGCAGACAGCGAGAGCCCTGGCCGTCGGCGCACGGCCGTGCGGCTTCCCTGCGTGCCCGCCTCCAGGCTTCGGGGCCTCCTGTCGCAGCGGAGCGGCCCTGCAAAGGCCCGCCGCGGGATCGCACGGTGCCGATGGCCAACGCTTGGTCTCGGCAGTGATGCACACGTCGCTCATTTCTAATCGCGCTCATTTCTAACTGTGCTCGTTTCTAATTGATCCTGGCCTTCTAGCGGCCAGGAAGATGCCCAGGATCGAACAATTGGAAGTGAAAGGATCTTGGTCCCCCCAAAAAATCATAGAACCTTCGAATAATTAGAAATGAACAGTGTACGCCCTGGCAAATATGTCGCCGCTCTGTTTGTCCTCGACGCGCACAAGTGAACGACGCCGACACCACGGCAAACCCAGGGCAAGCCCTGCGCCCCGCGCCAAAGCAGACGACGCCGGCACCACGGCAAGCCCATGGCGAAGCCGCTGCGCCCGAGGCGGAGTTTGCCCGGATGGCCGAGGCGTCTTCCCCCAAGACGACAGGCCGCGCGTCGGAATAAACGGCGCGGCGACACATCCAGTTCTCCTTAGCCAGAAGTGCTGTAGGCTCGTGCGGGATCAGCGGGCGCAAAGGCGTTTGCCACGCCGCCAAACGGCGCGGCGACATATTCAGCTCTCCTGAGCCATAGGTACGGTAGGTTCGTGCGGAGTCAGCGCGCGCAAATGCTAAGGCTTTTGACGCCACGTCGACCGTTCAACATTGAACCGATCGCGGCCCCGATCGTTCAAGGTTGTATTTGGTCGGGTCCAGTGGCGTCACCGTGTCTCCTGGTGCTTCCGCGTCGCACAATTCAACCTTGAACAGCTTCGCCGGCGTCGCTGGCGCGCCATCGCTGCACGAACCTACCGTACTCCTCCCCTCCCCCTCCCCCTCCCGACTGACGCTGCCAGCTGGTCCGCCTCGCCGACGTTCGATACCCCCGTTTTCTCGCCGCCGCCGTCGACATCGCAGTCGCCGTCACCGTCGCCGTCGTCGCCGCCGTCGCCGTCGCCACCCTCGCGGCCCCGCCGCCCCCGCCACCGCCGCCGCCGCCGCCGTTGTCGTCGTCGTCGTCGTCGTCGTCGTCGTCGTCGTCGTCGTCGTCGTCGTCGGGGAGTCGGTCGGGCGGGCGAGACACGTCTTCGTCTTGGGCGAGTCGGTCGGGCGGCCCCGGCGGGACACGTCGTCGTCGACTTACCGTCGGCGCGTCATCGTTGTTGTCACCGTCGTTGTCGTCCCCGTCGTCGTCGTCGTCGTCGACTTCGTCGTCGTCAGCGTCGTCGTCGTCGTCGACATCGTCGTTCTCTTCGTCGTCGTCGTCGTCTGCCAGCGCCTGGGCGGGCGGACGGGACACGTCGTGGTCGTGGTCGTGGTCGGGGTCGTGGACATGGACGTGGTCGTCGTGGTCGTGGGCGTGGGCGTGGTCGTGGTCGGGGTCGGGGTCGTGGTCGTGGCCGTGGCCGTGGCCGTGGCCGTGGCCGTCGTCGTCGTCGTCGTCGTCGTCGTCGTCGTCGTCGTCGTCGTCGTCGTCGTCGTCGTCGTCGTCGTCGTCGTGGTCGCGTGCGGGCCTGCGCCGTGGGGGGGCTTGACCCCCCGACTTTCACGTTCGAGGAAGGGAGGGGGGAGGGTCGCGACCTCCGCGGGCTCTTGAGGGGGGGGAGTTCCTGGCCCGCCCCCCAGACCTAGGGAGCGGCCCGAAGACCAGAGCCCGTACGAACCCCAAGTGGACCATGCTCCAGCGCCTCGGCAGAAGGGGGTAGGGGGTCGATGCGGGAGGGGTTCGGGGTGTATGAAGGGGCCCCAGGACACACAAATAAATACACACAAATAAAAAGATTCCCAATATTTTCCGATGTTTTCTGGGTTTCTGTCTTCCCCCCCACTTCCCGTATTTTCCTACATGTTCCTGGGAGTCGACGATTAATTGTGTCTGTGTGTTTTTTTCCCTCCTGAGTGTAGTTTGGCGCGAGAGGTTTGGGTGGGGGGTCGGAGTTAGGAAGGGAGAGGATAGTGGTTCAGGCTCAAGCTTGCCCTCGCAGCGGAACGAAATCAACGCCCCCGATGTGGACATACCTGCCAGGGCCTCGGGAGAGGCGCCGCGCCTCTGAACGCGAAGTATTGAAGCGAACACGTCAAGAGGGGGAAGAGAAGCGGAGGAGAGGGACGACCGAGAGCACATGGGGCAGGGAGCACGGGGGTCAAGCGGTAGGCGGTCGGAGGAGGGCGGAGATAGGGGTAGCATCAAGAGGGCCTCAACACAGTCCCAAGACGGCCAGACTGGGTAGTCGAAGCCAATCTGGCAGGCCCAATCTGGCAAACGCGGGCAATCTGGCGAGGGAGCCAACGCGAATCCAGTCTGGCGAATAACCCAAATCATCCAGTTTCGCCGGGCCAGATTGGCCCTTGGGGCCCAATCCAATCTGACAGTCTGGCCTTCGACTACCCAGCCAGAGCACCCCTCTTGACGTAGACGGCCCAGCAGGGCTCCCAAGACGGCCTCGCGACACGCCGAGCGGCCCCCCAGAGGGTTGGACCGAGCCTCTCCGGGGGAGCAGCACCCCTCTAGACGTAGACGGCCCAGCAGGGCTCCCAAGACGGCCTCGTGACACGCCGCACGCCCCCCCAGAGGGTTGGACCGAGCCTCTTCGGGGGAGCCCGGCAGAGCCGTCGCGCCCCCAGAACGGCTCCGAGGCCCCCGAAGGGCCCCCAAAAGGGCCCCCTGAGGTCCCCAAAGAGAGCCGCCCAGATGCAACTTGCCAGGACCCAGAGGGAGGAGGAGGAGGAGGAGGAGGAGGAGGAGGAGGAGGAGGAGGAGGAGGAGGAGGAGGAGGAGGAGGAGGAGGAGGAGGGAGGAGGAGGAGGAGGAGGAGGAGGAGGAGGAGGAGGAGGAGGAGGAGGAGGAGGAGGAGGAGGGAGAGAGCGAGGCTGCGAACGAGGAGGGGCTGCTCGAGGCCCGCGCCGGCTCGGAAGCGGCGCTGAACTGGAGCGGGCATCTCACTCAACCGCCTCCCTGCTGCGCTGCTGCGCTGCGGCGCTGTCGGGGCTTGCCGCAGGCAGTGGGATAGCAGAGGGGGGAGTGGCAAGGGAGGGGGAGGAGCAGCGAGGGGGAGGGTGGCCAGGGAGAGGACCCAGGGGCAGGCACCGCAGGCGGGCAGCCGCTGGGAGAGTGCGAAACACGAGCGCCACGGTCCGGGAGCAGGTTTGGCGATCGCAAGCCGGCGCCGAGGCCGCAGGGCGGGCCCGTGCAGAGGGCAGGAAGGGCGGACGTGTCGCTGCCACTGCCACTGGGGCAGTGCCGAGGGGTCACCGGTCACAGCCAGGGGGGGGGTCGTCACATCTTGGAGGGCGCCACTTCCTCCAGAGCGACCCCAAACCGTCCAGAGCCTCGTCGAGCATCGGCCCTGCAACCGATTCTGTTCATTGGAGAAGATCTTATCCGAGAACACCATGCCAAGCGCACCTCGGAGCCCAGGTCACACCCGCTGGATTATCACCTTTCCAGCTGCGCTCGCCTAAGCTGGCCATGCTGGTTAATGACGATAAGACGACATACCCCGGACAAACCATTGGAAAACCCAACGGGGATCCAGACAACCCCACCGGACAACCCCCCTTGGGCAAGACTCCCCATGGCTCTTGTCATTGAACATCGCAAATCTCAAAAAAGGAGCCGGTGACCCCCTTGGTGGTGACTCCCACCTCCGGAAACCTCCGCTGGGACCTCTGGGGTTGGAGTCGGCTGGGGGGTCTGACCTGGTCCGGGCCCCGGAAAATGGGTCAGGAAGGAAGAATCCAAATCCGCTCAAAATCGGTCCCCGGACCCCTCCTGGGGTCCGTCTGGTACAATGTGTTACGCTGGCTCCGTTTTTCACGGTGCTGGAGCGCGGAAGCGGCCCCCAGAGGCCGAAAAAGGCAAAACACCTTTCGGAGCCCAGCGCCTATAACCTGGCCCGCCCCTCCTGCTGGTCGGAACCAGTGCTGGGCCACCTCTGACCCCCAGACGGCTCCAAGTGATCCCCAGCTCCATCGGCGGTAGACAAACCTCCATTCAGTAGACCTCCCTTGAGTGAAAACGGCCCGGGACCGAAACCGACGGACCTGGACCCGCAAACATAACGGCCGCGACGCCCTCGCGCAAACCGAAAACGTCCAATTCACGCGAATCGACGTGTCCGGGTAGGAGGTCTATCGACCTGCACCTCCAGGGACCTCTGCCGGGACGTCCGGGAGTCAGGACATCCTGGGCGGCAGCCCAGCTGGCGCCAGGGCCTATGGCCGCCAGCCCTCCTCCTCCTCCTCCTCTTCCTTCTCCCCCTCCTCCTCCTCCTCCTCCTCCTCCTCCTCCTCCTCCTCCTCCTCCTCCGCCTTCTCGTCGACGTCGTCCTCGTCGTTCTCCTCGTCCTTCTCGTCCTCGTCGTCTTCGTCCTTGTTCCCCTCGCCTCCTCTTCCTCCTTCGCCTCCTCCTCATCATCATCTTCCTCCTTTTCTTCCTCCTCCTCCTCCTCCTATTCCTCTTCCTTTTCTTCCTCCTCCTCCTCCTCCTAATCCTCCTCATCATTATCATCATCATCATCATCATCATCATCATCATCATCATCATCATCATCATCATCATCATCATCATCATCATCATCATCATCATCATCATCATCATCATCATCATGCTCGTCCACCTCCTCCTCCCTCCCATCATCATCCTTTTCCTCCTCCTCTTCCTCCTCCTCCTCCTCCTCCTCCTCCTCCTCCTCCCGCCGAGCAGGCCCTGGGCCCCGGCCTTCGCCCATCCAGGCCTCGGGCGCCTCTGGGCGGCGCTGTCCTTGAGGACCTCGTCGCAGTAACGCGACGCCGCGTAGAACTCCTGCGAGGCGGGGCCCTATCCATATCCGCCGCCTTTGGAACCGACAAAGCCTGGGGACCCAACAGGTGCTGGATATGGATACGTTCTGGCCCCCGGAGGCCCACATGTATCCATACCCACCGATTGCCAAGGTTTCCGAGAACCGATTCTTCAGGTGGTGGGTATGTACAAACCCCCGCCTCGGGGTTTCTGCGGAGTCGGCGCGCGGTGCGCTCGTGCTGCCCCTGCTCCTCCTCATCGGAGGCGTGCCCTTACTTTTTGCGAGAGCGGCCGCTACCTGCCCGGGGCCGCCCCCCACCCCTGGGTAACGCCAGGATTCCGGCTGGCCTCAAAGGTGTCTTCGACTATTCCAAAGACATTCCTAGACGGCGCCGCCGCCCCCCCCAAAGGTAACGCCAGGATCCGTGACTCCGGGGGAGTCTTGAAGAGACCCCGACTCCTCGCTCTCAAATCTCACGGGGGCTTGGCGCTTGACCCCCTCCCCAAGAATGCCCGTTGGCGCCCGGGGATGTACCAGAAGACGCTCTCCCTCTGCATTTGCTTCGCGGCGAACCCAAGCTAGGCGTCGCTTCATTGAGGGGGCGAGAAGCCCTCGAGGCCCCCTTCTGGGCCCTAAAGGGCCCTTTCAGGGACCCAACGTGATTCCTTTTTCTGTAGCCATCGCTTTCGCCCCATTTATCGCACACCCCCACTGCGCGAGGCCCAAGCCAGTGATGCCCGCTAGCGCTCAGGAGTCAATGAAAAAAACGCTCTTCTTCTCCTGTTGCTTCGTGGCGAGACAAGGTGGGCGTCGCTTTATCGGGGTGAGAAACAAGGGGGGGAGAAAGGTGCACTCCCCGGGCCCTAAAGGCCCCCCCTCTGGGCCCTAAAGAAGCACCCTTTGGACCCTAGAAGGCCCCCCATCCAGGGCCTCGTTTCTGTAGCCCTCGCCTTCGCCCCGTGCATCGCCAACCCGTCACGCGATGCCCAACACGGTAATGCCCGCTGACGCCCGGATGGATATATATACATATATATATATATATATATAGGTGCGTGCATGTATAATTATATAGATATATACGTGTATACATATATACATACGAACATATACGTACATGTAAATGTACACATCTATACGTACATGTGCATACGATACACATATATACATTTGCATCTACATACGCATATGCATATGTAACTACATGTCTATATACATATACATATACATAGCGATGCCCTTCCTCTGCTGAAGAAGCTCCTCTTAAACCCAAGGCCGATACACTTTTCCGGGCTCGCCACTGCCTCTGCAAACATCTGACAGCTCGAGGGCGGCCTCAGTAGGGGCCGGCCTCGACTAGCCAAGGGTGGGCGGGCACGGGAGAGCTTGAAGCCAGAGCCCCCGCGCGTCGAGGAATCACTGCAATCAGCGATGCCCTTCCTCTGCTGAAAAAGCCCCTCTTAAACCCAAGGCCGATACACTTTTCCGGGCTCACCACTGCCTTTGCAAACATCTGACAGCTCGAGGGCGGCCTCAGTAGGGGCCGGCCTCGACTAGCCAAAACCGCTCATGGTGGAAGACGGGGCGGAGGAGGGAGGAGCGAAGCGGGCACCGAAGAGCTCTGTTGGCAGCGGCGGCGGCACACGAGGACGGTGACCGGAAGGGCGGGGGTCGACGTCGCTCGGCCTCGGCAAACGACTCGAAGACAGAAGCTGCCAGGTGGCCTCGAAAAGGAGGTCGCCGGCAGCCTCGGCGAATAGCCGGACCTTGCTACGGAGGGGGCTCGGGAGGTCCGCGAGGAGCGTACTAGCCCCGACCTCCTGGATGTAAATCTCCAACATCCTACTGGAGAGCCACCTGCCCCTGTAGCGAACCCAGTCTGGCGAATCTGTGAGCCTATACCAACATGTGGCCCCTCCCGGACGGAGGGGCGCGGGGGTGATGACAACGTTGTCTGAATGTTTAATTCCAAAAAAATCAATGAGGACATCCAGACATGATCTGAAAGCACGGGCACCACCATGCATGAGAGGGACGCGAGGGGAGGACCGAAGAGAGAGGGCCTCGAAGAAACGCACAACTTGCGGGACATCTATCCTGATGTGCTCGCGGCGTGCGCCCAGGCGTTTCGTTTTGGGCGCGCCCACGTGCACATGCATCGATTGCAGACGTTCCAACGTCCGCGAGGGGAGCGCGAGGTCCCCGAACCTCAGCCTCAGGAACTCGAAGGGCCTCATCATCCCGAAGAAGCCGAGGAGCAGGCCGCCGGCGACGTCGCGCCAGCCCCGCGCCAGCGCCAAGCTCACAGAGGCGAGCAGCAGCGCCTCCGGCATCGCCTGGTGGTTCGAGCCCGGCGTTAGGTGCTTCCACGTGAAGGAGATGTCCCACGCCGCGTCGAGCCGGTGTCGGAGGGCACGATTTGCGTCCACCACGGCATTGATCGTCTCGTCGTAGTCGTGGCGGCTCCGCATCGTGTCGTACAGGAACTGGCCGTGCTTAGCCAGGTAGCGAGCCACCGTCGCCGGGTCCATCAGGATGAACAGGTCCCAGCTGGGCCCGCCGCAGCCCGCCAGCCAGTGCTGGAGCTGCGAGACGAGGGCAGCACGGCGCGCCTGGGCCACTGGCGCCAGGCCGCGCGCGGCCGCCAAGTCCACCCCAGCGGGGCGGGCGGTCGGCGGGCGCGGCGCGGCAGCAGGGCCCCGCAGCAGCAGCGGCACCAGGAGCCCGAAGAGGCGGCCCAGCGGCCACGCCGGCCAGGCCGCAGCGGCGCAGGAGGCCGGTGCCAGGGTTCCACGAGCCCGACCCTGATGGAGGCTGGCCGTGCCCGGGAGGAGCCGGGCCGTCACTTGACCAGGGGATGAAACCCTGCTCACCTCCATAGGGGGCCTCCCCGGCCAGCCGCCTCCGCCGCGCGGGCCCTCGCCCGGAAGCCCAGCGCAGGGTCGCGCACCCGCGGTCGAGGGGCGAGCCGCAGGAGCCCGCGCCACCAGAGGCACGCCACCAGCCAAGCCCACCGCGACTGCTGCCGGCGCTGCAGCGGGAGCGCAGCCCAAGCGTGGAAGGCTGAGGCGCCCCCGGCCTCGAGGCCGGCCAGCCAGCACGGAGCGGGAGGCGGAGCCTCGGCCCCGCGGGCCAGAGCGCTCGCCGGGTCGCGGAGCGTGCGCGACGGGGCGTCGGCTGGCTGCAGGCGCGTCGGCGCGAAGTGGCACCCGACGTACGAACCCGTGGCCAGTTGCAACGGGGCCCTCCTTCTCAAGAGCTTGTTGATCGCAGTCGACGAGGAGCGGCCCTTGCTGATGGCCCCGATCGAGACGCGGGAGTCCAGGAGGAGGTTGTGCTTGCAATCAGGGAACCGTAGGCCCTGCTCGTCCACCGCGTCGCAAGCTGCGTCGATCTCCAGCAGGTTGATGTGGAGGGGCTTGCGGAAAAGGCGGTGGCAGTGCAGCTGCCAGGGAGCGAAGCTGACGTAGTCGTTCAGCCAGAGGGCCTCGAACGCTCCAGCGGGCGCCGAACTCTCCGCCGGGGGCGGCGGGGTCGGCCCGCCCAGGTTGTCGGCGATCAGCTTGGACAGCTCGTCGCAGAAGCCGTGCGGGTAGAGCGCGGCCTTGGGAGTCAGGCCGCCCTCCAAGACGGTGTGCTTGTGCCCTCCGCGACAGCGTCTCGCCATAGGCGCCAGCCAGGAGCCCCGCACGACCAGGGGGCTAGTGTCCTTCTTCCAGGGCGCGCCGAACTGGCACATCGAGAGGTCGAAGCGGTCCACGGCCTCGTGCGTCAGCAGGAACTCGACGATGTGCGTGCGCCAGGAGTAGGCCGTCAGGGGATGCTCGTGCAAACCGGTCCCGTGGCCAGAGATCAGGTGGGCGAACAGCGCCAGCATGCCCACCCTGAAGAGGACGTTCCCCAGATGCGTCGGGGTCGAGGATGGGTCGAATCCCCAGGGCCGCATCCTGGACCTGAGCCTCGGGCGCCTCGCGATCGAGAAGCTGGTGCATGGAACCTGTGATATGGTCATCTTGACGCGCCTCTGCCAGATAAGCTATACTATCCACTCCGCCAGGCGCGAGTCGACCAGGTCCCAGTACTTGTGGCACTTGATGTTTATCCTCGGGCCTGTGCGCAGGCCCCGGCCCGAGAGGTAGCCCATGAGGCGGGCCTCCTCCCCGCAGCAGAGCTCCAGCACGTCAAAGTACTCGATGAGCGAGGCCGTCGGGTCGACGACGCCAGGGGGAGGTGCAGCATCCTCCTCCAGGTCCTGCAGCGCGGCGCCGTCCTCGGGGTTGGCCAGTGCAGCCCAGCCTGAGGGGTACAGCCACGTGCGAGCGCCTCGCTGCTCGCGCTGGCGCCAGAAAGCTCTGGCGGTGGGCGCTGAGGCAGGCGTCTTGACGGACGCCCCGGCCAAGTGCGAGGCGTCCGAGGCCAGAACGTGCGGGCCCCAGCCCGCGGAGAGGTCGATGGCCCTCAGCGGGAGGAGGACCGCGAACAGGGCGCACTCGTTGTAGGCCGCGCTGCTCAGGTCGAACACCTCGTGCGGGTTGCGGTCGACGTCGACCTCCTTGTAGCAGCGGTGGAGAAGCGACAGGGTCGGCCGCCGGAACAGCGCGGCAAAGAGCCCCATGCCAAGGAATCTCTGCAGCCCCAGCGTAGTGGAGCGTCGGCCCCGGGCCATGGACAGGCCCATCCAGGCCAGCGCCAGCCTGCGGGTGCGGGAGGCGCCGACGAGCCGGTCGTGGCCCAGGAGCTCTGCCCCGATGACCGTCGCCTCCGCCGCGTCCTTCACCTCCTTGCCAGCGCTGACCCTGAGGCCAGCCTTCGCATAACCCTCGCGCGCGCGGGCGAAGGACTCCTCGATAGCTCGCCGAGCTTCCCGCGAGCCCGGAGCGTCGACAGCCAGGCCGAAGTGGTCGCCCAGCACGACGCCCTCCCAGGCAGACCCCTCGGGAAGGTGGCGGTTCAGCACCCGCCGCTCTGGGGGGAAGCTGCCGGCTTGGGCGAGCAGTCGCATGTGGGACTCGCACGCCCAGTCGGGCGCGTTCAGGCCCCCCATGATCAGGCCGCCGTGGCAGGGAACCACTTTCTCGGGGAGCTCGCGGCCCTCACGACGGCAGCGCCTCAGAAGCCGGCCCGGCGCTGCGAAGCCCTCGTAGAGCCTCGTCGGGAGGGGGGGCGCCGCGTCGTTGGTGCAAGCCATGTCGTAGGTGCAGTCAAAGGCGGGGTAGAAGTCCTGGAGGTCGTCCGCCCAGACGCGAAGGACGGAACCAGCAGGCACCTCCAGGTCCACCAGCATGGCGGCGCTCGGGGTCAGCCTGGAGAAGCCACCCAGTGGCAACTCAGACGAGTTGCGAGCGATGCGATTGAAGACGACCCTCTGCGTGCTGGCGTCCTTGAACACGGGAAACAAGGTGCCTCGCAGGGCCTGCGGGGAGTCGGCCGCGTCGACCAGCTCCAGTCGCCCCACGTCGTCCCATTGCTTCAGGTACTCGAGGAGGTCGCCAGGCTTGCCCGCCTGGCTGGCCGGCCTCGCAGGAGCGGGCCGGGCCGGGGGCCCGACCGCGCGCGCCAGAGGGCCAGCGCCCGGCCCGTCCCGCGCCAGCAGCCGCGGCTCCAAGAACGTGGCGGCGGCAAACGGGGCCAGGAACGCCAGGGGGTCAAAATGACACTCGGCATTGGCGAAGTGGGCCTTGCTCGGGTCAATGGTCGCCACCTCGCAGTCAGGAGAGGGCGCCACAGCGCCCACGGGGAGATGCATCGCATTCAGGAGATAATCGAGCAGAGCGTCGGCCTTCTCCACGCGGCCTCCTTGCCATTGCAGGGGCTGGCACATCGGTCGCACAAGCCTACTCAGCCTGGGCGCCATCTCGGACTGAGACGAACTGAGAGGCCTCCCAGCGCGGGCGCGCGGCGGGCAGCTCCGCGACTCGCCCAGGTGCAGGTGGGAGAGCGCGAGGACGACGGCGTTGACCCACATGTGCTCGACGCGAGTGCGGAGCCATCGCCTGCGAGCGCGCACGCCCCGCGGGGGGGCACCAGCAGCCCACCCGAAGGGCGGGGGGGCAGGGCAGCAGACCGGCGGCGGGAGTCGCAACCTCCTGGAACCCAGCGGCGCGCATGGAGGAGCGGACGTAGGCGCCGAAGGCCGTGCGGAGCCCGCGCAGGCGGCGGATCAGGCCGAAGCCCCAGCGAATGCCAACGTCCAGTGAATTGCTGCCGCCCACCAGCCTCCCGCGGTCCCCCGCGCGTCCGCGCGGCAGAGAGGCTGGGGCAGCGCCATGCAGAGCTCCCGGGCCAGCCAGCCCAGGGAGCCCCGCTCTCACTCGTGAGGGGGCGCGCCAGCGGCCTTGCCGTGGCGCTTCGAGCCCCCCCCCTTTCCTCCGCCCCCCTCGGCCCTCGGTGCTGCGGCCGGCGCAAGCTTCCGCTCCGCATCCTCGAGGGCCAGCGTGTCCTTGGTGTAGCCGATCGCTGCAGCGACCCACTCGGGCGAGGCCAAGCGGGACATGGGGGGGATCTGCCCGCGGGCCGGCGCCTGGCGGATCGAAGTCCAGGGCGGCTCGGGCAGGTGAGTCAGCAGCCAGGCTGACGTCCAGCGCCATTCCCTCAGGGCCGCCTGCTCCGACGCGCAGAGGAGGAGCGCCAGCTGAGCCTCGGCGGCGTGCCACGAGCCGCGCTCCATCAGGTCGAACACCTCCGCCATGCCGAACGCCGGGAAGGCCGACGACCTCGCCTGCCCGAACGGGACGTTGCGGGCGAAGTAGTTCCGCGTGGAGTCGCTCATGCCCTCCTCGCTCGCAGCACCCGCCATGTTGAGCTGGCGATTCCGCCTGGCCAGGGCGGAGACGGCCTGGGGGCTGCTCTGGGCCCGGCGTCGGAACAGCTCCAGGGCGGCGGCGCCGCGCGCGCCGCCAAGTCGCATGCCAGTGCTCTCGCCCAGCCCATCGTCGCGCCCGCCGTCCGCGAGGAGCGGCAGTGCGTCTGGTTGGCGACCGCCGCTCTGGGCCAGGGCCCCCATCAGTGGGCCAGGAACCCGGCGCCGCACCTCCCCGGCGAGGCGGAGGAGGTCCGGCGGCGGCAGCAGCGGCGCGCGCGGCGGGCAGGCCCTGAGGGGCTAGAACCCCGCCTCCGAGAGCCGCCGGCGGAGGACCGCCGAGGGGAAGAGGGCCGAGGAGTCCGAAGGGCGGGGCCATGCTGGCCGCCTGAGGCAGGCGGCAGTCTGGAGGGGCCGCCGCCTTCCGAGCTGGCCCTGCGCCGGCCTCCAAGGCTGCGGTCCTCCCCAAGAGCGCGTTCTGCCCGGCCAAGATCTGCTCCAGGACCTGCTGCTGCTGCTGCGGCGCCTTCCTGGCGGCGGCCTTCCGGGGCGGAGCCTTCGGGGCGGCGGGCGGAGCAGCTGGCTGCGCGTGCAAGGCTGCCCGCTGCCGCTTGAGCTCCGCCACCTCCGCAACCAGGCTCCTCAACTCTTCGACCGCACCTAGCTGCGACTGCTCCAGCAGCTCGCTCGGAGGCGTCGTGGCGGCTGGAGGGAGCGGAGAGGCCTCCCCGGAGAACCACGCGCCGAACCCAGCCCCTGCGGCCACTGGCTGCAGCCAGGGCACCAGAGGGGGGCGGAGCTGCGGTCCGAAGGCGGACGGCGCCGGCCCCATCTCCTGAGGTGCGCCTGTCGCCTCGAGCGCGGGCTCGCCAGCGCCCTGCAGGGAGTCCAGAGTGGCCAGCATCTCGGCGGGGACCGCGTTCACGGCAGCCACGGGGTCGGGCCACCAACCATCGTCGTGGAAGGCGTAAACCTCGCCCTCGGCGGGGGGCGCGGAGGCGAAGCGCCTCACCAAGGCGCTCGGGGTCTCCATGATCTCGAACGAAAGCAGCTGGCCGTCCAAGCGCGACCCGACGCGATCCCAGGCTGGCAGACGCATGGCTTCGTAGGCAGTGTCGAGCCGACCCGAGGGCACCACCGCCACGGTCGAGAGGGCGTCGGCCCGCACTCGCAACGCCGCCACAGTGACCTCGTAGTCCGAGTCGACGCTGTCCTTCAGAGTGAGGAACCCGAACTCCCCGGCGATCGCTCCAGCAGCGGGGGCGGGCAGCAAGGTCGCGGCCGCCACGTTCTGGGGCGTGGCATGCCCAAACCAGGCGCCAAGGTCCTCGACCTCCTCCTCGCCGGTGTCGAACGCGTTCTCCTCCTGAGCCATCCTCCCCAGCGGTGGAGGGGAGGCGGCACTGGGGCGCCGTGGCGGTCAGCCTCGGCAAGGTAGCCCGCGATTGCCTCGTCCTCCGAGGCGAAGCGGCGCAGGCAGTTGCGTACCCACGTCCCGGGTCGCGGGGCCCGCGCCAGGGGCCACGCCGGCCGGCAAGGCGCCGGCCCCGCAAGGGGTCAGGTGCACGTAGGACGCCGCAGCCGCCGGGAGCGAGGCGAGCATCCAGTGGAAGGTGCGCGGGAGGGACGGGCGCGCGAGGGCGCCCGGTGAATGAGAGCTTGAAGCCAGAGCCCCCGCGCGTCGAGGAATCACTGCGATCATACATATACAACTATACATCAACGAATGCACAAACATGTATCCACATATGCATATACACATGCATGCACACCTACCTATACATATTCATGAACACACATACATACATACAATCTTACATGTACATATGCATAAAGACATACATACATACATACATCTATGTGTGTGCATGTATGTAAAGCATATACGCTATTCTTCTGTGTTTGCATCGCGGAGAACCAAGGTTGGGCGTCGCCTAATGGGAGGCGAGAAGCTCTCGCCGAGAACTGGGGGGAGAAGAACGTTGCACTCCCCGGGCCCTGAAGGCCCCCTTCTGGAAGGGCCTCTTCGGGGGTCTTAATGGGTCCCGTTTCTGTAGCTCTCGCTTTCCCCCCTCATTGATTGCCCTCCGCAATTACGCGATGCCCAGCCCGGTAATGCCCGCTACCTCCCAGATCTGTATATATGTATGTATGTCTACACATACATACATACACAGACATACACATATATACTTACATTCAAAAGCATACATACATACATGCAAGCATGCAGACACACAGGCATACATACATACATACATACATACATGCACACATACATACATACATGCATACATGAATGCGTGCATGCATGCATGCATGCTCACATATACACCTACAAACATACAGGCATACACACATTCATACACACATACATACATACGTACATACATACACGCAAACACGCATACCTACACCTATACACACAACAACACACATGCACACATACACACAAACATACATACATACATACATACACGCATGCATGCATGCATGCATGCATGCATGCCCACATACATACATGCTGGCACACGCATATATTCACACATATATAGATATACATACATACGTACATACATACATACAGACATATATGTGTGTGTGGAATATATACAGATCGTTTCTACATACCTCCATGCTTACATGCACATGACCGTCGATCTGTGTACATGTAGATGTCTGTGTTGCTTATCCAATACCATTAATGATACATGTATACATACGCATTCCTCGCTGAATTATCTCCTACCAAGGAAACTGACACGGATGGGCGCCCCCACAAGTTCTTCTGGCGGGCCCCAGAGGCCCCAGGAGTCTGGCCGCCAGTCGGGCTTCCCAGACCTCGCGGGACCTCACCAGGGCCGCCTCCTGGACCCCCCGGACCTCGCGGGGCGGCCCAAGATCGCTCACGGCAACCTCGACACAGCCCCAAATTCCACCAAGACAACCCCCACAGGGCTTCAGAGGCCCCCGAGCACGCCCCCGAGAGACCGAAATGGTTTCAAAAACGTGTGGAACATCGATAAGTTTCGCCCTCTCGCGCTCCCGTCTCCGATGAACCTCTAAGGCTTCACCATGGCCCCCAAGAAGAAGCCCTCCGACAGGGTCCCGAAGGGCACCAAGACTCCCCGAGAGGCCCCACGTTATCCCCAAAAGCCCCCCAAAGCCCCGAAGAAACCCCAGGACGCTCCCAAGAACCACCAGAGGTCCCCACACGGCCCTCCAAAAGGCCGCCAGAGCCAGAGGCTCCCCAGAGGGCTCCCAAAGCGCGCTGAGTCAGGCATACGTAGAGGCTCCCCATAGAGCTCAGAGGCTCCTCCAGCGCCCGGGGAGAGCCGCGATGACGCATCGAGCGAATAGGCTAGAACTGATGCTTGAATGTCACACTGCATGCGGGGGAGGAGGAACAGACGAGAAGGAACCAACCAGAAACGACAACGCACACAACAATGCTCAAGCCATACACATGAATGATGTCAGTGGCCCCATTGGAATACAGACATTCTTGACTCAAACCACCCACTTCTCCTAGTAAGAGGCCGCCGCACAAATATCCACACCGCATGACATCCGGTACCGAAACAGGTAGCAAAGCAACGCGACAGACCTTCAGTGCATAAATTCTGAAATCGGAACTGGTAGCAAGACAACGGCAAGCACTCCGGCCAGCGACAGGACTGGACACAATCTCAAGCATTGCCGAGGGTGTTTGGGATCATCTCTTCCATGTACTCTGGCGGGGCGGTTCCGATCGTTCGAATAGCCCCGATCTTAGCGACGTCGGGGCCCAGAAGGTGCCTCAAACGCGCGTCCGACAGCACAGAAGGCTCGCCAGAGCCGTCTGGTTGCATCGTCGGCAGGTCGATATCCGCTATGTGTATGGATAATGTCTTGCCGTTCTGGTCGCAACTCTCCGTGAGACGAAACAGACGGCACTGGAACCACAGATCTTCTATGACCGCCTTGGAATAGAACTGGCCGTACCAGCGCTTGGTCTCCTCGAAGGCGAGTTGCTCCAGCGCGTTCCCCACGCTTCAACAGTGCGTTCGCGAACCCATTGAGGAGATGCAGGCGAGGAGGACCCAGCTGGTGACCGCGACCCTCCTGCTTGACGTGGGATGAGTATTGGTGACCTGCTTCGAGCGCCTCCTCGACCTCGAACATCTTGGCGCCACGAACCACGTGTCGACTCCGACCGTCCACACGTCGACCATATATTGGCTGCACACAAGCGCTTGTTCGATGAGGACGGACAATATTGCTTACTGCTCGCGGTTGGATCCTACTTCCTCCAGGCTGCCGAAACCTCTGTTCGGGGCTCAGGAGACGGGGGTCAATGCAAACGGGGGCCAGCCAGAGCGCTGGATCCTGCAGGATCCTGCAGGGCCAGAGCTGCATTTTGACCCGGGTCTGGGAGCAGGATCCTGCAGGATCTTGCAGGGTCCTTCGCATTGGCCCGGGCTTGGGTGCAGGATCTCGCAGGACCTTGCAGGATTCTGCGAGGCCTTCAAGGCCTGACTGAACTGGGTCCGGACTGGCCCAGGGCAGAAGATCTCAGATCTTTGCTGCGACGACTGCGCGCCCGGCGTTGGGCTCGTTTGCCTCTCCAAACGTGGGGTTGTTCGCGGCTGGTTCTCTTTCGGGTGCCGAGGCGGCGGCGGGGAGGAGGAGGAGGAGGAGGAGGAGGAGGAGGAGGAAGAGGAGGAGGAAAAGGATGATGATGGGAGGGAGGAGGTGGACGAGGATGAGGATGATGATGATGATGATGATGATGATGATGATGATGATGATGATGATGATGATGATGATGATGATGATGATGATGATGATGATGATGCTGATGATGCTGATGATGATGATGATGATGATGATGATGATGATGAGGAGGATTAGGAGGAGGAGGAGGAGGAAGAAAAGGAAGAGGAATAAGAGGAGGAGGAGGAGGAGGAAGAGAAGGAGGAAGATGAGGAGGAGGAGGAGGAGGAGGCGAAGGAGGAAGAGGAGGCGAGGGGAACACGGACGAAGACGACGAGGACGAGAAGGACGAGGAGAACGACGAGGACGACGACGACGACAAGGACGACGAAAACTCTCCGCAGCCAGAAGTGGCGGCCAAAAGCGCCCTCATCGGGGGAAGCCCCCGGCCAGCTCCTCGAGCTTCAGGGCGCAAGCCGCCAGGTTGAGCCTCGGGGGGAAATGGGGGGGGCGGGGGCGATGGAGTGCGAGGGAAGAGGAAGAGGAGTAGTAGGAGCAGGAGGAGGAGGATGAGGCAGTCAGGAGGATGAGGACGAGGAGGACGACGGAGACAAGGCGTACGAGCGCAGGGAAGGGCATCGTCAAGAACACCACCAAGACACAAGCCTCAAAGAGAGCAGGCGCAAACAGAGAGGGGGAAGCTCGGCTGCGCGGCTGAAAACATTCACGCAAAAATTGGAGCTGGCTGCCAAGGCACGCCAGCAGCAACACAAAATATGTACCTCCGTGCGGCCGGCAAACTACAACGGCTGAGCGTTCACCCCATTTGAGCAGGCCTGGAGGCCGCGATCATGTCCCTCCGCGCAACCTCAACTCAGACAACGACACAAGCCTTCGCCTCAATGAGGTCGGGACCCTAGAATTCCCACGACGACAAGGCGGGCCACCTGGCCCGTGTAGACACGGTGCCCAGAATCACCACCGCCAGTCCCCTTGCACAAGGAAGACCAGGCGGCACGCGTCTATGAGCCTCCGACGACCAATTTGTCGAAATAGCCTGGGAGCGGTGCACCGCGCCAACCCTCGAATCTGGGTGGATGCATCCCCTTCACCGTAGGAGTGATGGAGCACCGAGATTCTGGACTACCCCACCCCGCATAGCCGCGCTCGGCCAGGCGGCGGTGTCAGCCCCCAGACCCCAGGATCCCGCATTTCCCGCCGAGGCCCAGGCTCGAAACACCTACGGCTGGACCTAGGACGGAAGAACACCCCTCGAGAACACGAGACCCTCCGCCGGCCAAAACAAACCGAACATCTTAGGGTACCCTCCCAAGGATGAACAAGAGCAGCCAACAAGCACGAAGAACACGAGGGTACCCTCCCCGAACCGACCTCGATCTGATACCTCGGTCCGACTGTTGCGGCCGCGTCCGCGCCCCGCACGCTCTCGCTTCGCGTTGTGCGCAGCTGTCGTTTCCCCCTTGCTCCTTGTCCTCTTCCTCCTTATTCCCCTTTCTTCTTGTCTCCTCTCTGCACCTAACGGGCGAAGAACGGTATAACATAATTTTTTTCGCTGTCGGGGGCGCCTGTCCCAAGGCGGCTGGAAAGTTTATACCCCTACGGTGGCACACCTGCGTATGGTTGGGTCCTGTCAGGACCTGAACGAGGGGCCAACAATTAGGAACACGAGAGGGGTCGCGAACTGTGAGCGACCTGCCTAAAAACAAGCATGTGTCCGACGGCATTCGTCGGACTCGCGGCGGGCAAACGGCTCAGCCCAGGCCGCGGGAGCCCAACATGGCGCCCGATACAGGGGCCACAGGGACAGCGACACGAGAACATGGGAAATAGAAAAATGAAGTCCTGCCTGGCACCTCCAAGGCAGGACTACCCCAAAAAACACAGCACGAATCGGATCCATCCTCAGAAGAAGACCCGAGGCGGAGGGATGAGTGGGCCCTCGTCGACCTCGACCCTTGGGGATTCAACGACCTGTCAGAGCGCATGCCTGGGGTCCGCGTCATCACCCGCAGATGGCACGGGCTCGGCGGCAGCGGTGGGGGCGCCTCCCAGAGGTACAGTGCCTGCTGTCGGACCTAGGCCAGAAGAGCATCCCTCAAGAGCATGAGACCCTCCGTCGGCCAAAACAAACAACACATTCATGGGCACCCCCCCCGGATGAACAAGAACATCCAACAAACACGAAGAACACGAGGGTACCCTCCCCCGAACCGACATCGGTCTTGTACCTCGGTCCGACTGCACAGCAACAAAGCCTGCGCGGTCCTGGCCCGCCGTCTCGCGAGCTCGTTCTCTCGCTGCGGGTGCCAACATGCCCTCTGCCCGACCGAGGCTACTCCAGATTTCGTAATAAAGGGAGGGGGGTCTCATTTCGGGGGGGGGGTCTCTTCCAGGCTATCTTGGAGGGCCTGGGGGGTCTGGGGACGATGTTTTGGAGGGTTCTCCCACGGAGGAGGTCTGAAATGGCTTGTCTTGGAGGGTCCAGACCCCCTCCCTTTTATTACGACATCTGGAGTATGGGTCGGAACGCTGCGGAGGGAGGCGCCTGCCAGCCTGCGCTGCACGCACACTGTCCCGAGGAAGCGGCACCCGGCGGCAGTGTGCGCACCGCGCACGGCGGCGCACCGGGGCAGCGCCCGTCCCCGGGCGGCGGGTATGTACAAGCTCAGGCCTCGGATACAGTTATCGGCCTGACCCAAGGAACGAAGCCCCTTTTGTCCCAAGGAATAACGTGTAAGGAACGATGAATGATAGGTAACGCAAAAGGAAGGATAAATAACGCATGCAAACCTGAGGAGTAAGTGTTCCTTATTCAAGCCGCTCGCTGTACCCTGAGTCATGAACGGAAAGGGCGGGCGCAGCCTCTGCCTTCGCACCTCGAGGCCTGCGTGCCTGCCCTCAGGAACAATCTCCCAGGGCGTGAGGGGCAACGAGAGGGGGGGGACTGGCATAGGGAAAGTATGAGAAGGCGAAAACCCACCCCCACCCCCAGTCCCGACCCCATCCCCGAACCCGCGATTCAAGGAGTCGGGACTGGGGGTGGGGGTGGGTTTTCGGGGTCCAGGAGTGGAGAAATTTCACCTCCACCCCCAGTCCCGACCCCTTGAATCGCTGGCTCGGGGATGGGCGTCGGGACTGGGGGTGGGGGTGGGTTTTCGCCTCCCGAGAGTATGCATCGACCTGGAATCGGCGATACCTCGTCGATGGACCGACGATCGGCCCCCGATGGCGAACCGCACCTTCCTGGGCGGGCTGGGGCCATCGCACTCTCCTCGGCGATCAATGGGCGATTGGGGGCTGAGGCCGCCCCCTCTTATGCCTACCCCCCCCCCCCCAGTCGTGGCCCCCGAGGGCGCCGCAGCAGCAAGTCGAGGCCTCAGGGCGGCACCCGCTGGGGCGCCGGCACGACCGGCCGGCGCTCGCTCTGCGCAGCCCCGCCGCGGCAGCCAGCCGCTCCTGCGAGCGGGGCGCCCGAAACGTAGACGGCGCAGTGGCCCCCCGTGTGCGGCTCCGCAGGCCAGCAATGAAGGGCCCCTGACCCGTGGAGAGGGCACCGAGGTTAGGAGACCCAGGAGCATCAGGGATGGGGGGGGGGTATGCTCTGCAGGTGTAGGAAGCCAAACCGCCCAGATCTGTGACAGTCGACACGCATCGTGAGGATGCGCGGTAAGGATGCAAGGGCCTCGGAGGCCCACGTGAACGGCTGTCGAACGAGGTTGGCCAGCGAGAGTCGCCAAGGATGTGCCGAAGGGGCAAGGATGCAAGGACACCCTTGAAAAAGCGGCCCCTCACCTTACTGCGCGAGTTGACTGTACTTCTGATGCAAAACTGCGGACCCGAGTGAGGCCGCGTCTCCACTCTGTTCTTGGGGTCAGGGGTTCTTTTGCCCTCGATGGTCCGCGCGGCTCGCCCGGCCGGCTCAGCGACCGGCGAGCCACCCGGACGCACCCGCGAAGAGCTCCTGGGCCGTGGCCCGCTGCCGCCAGTCCTGGAGGCAGCACCGCTGCAGGGCCCACGCGCTGCCGCCCCACGCGTCCCGGGGCTGCTCGGTCATCGCTCGCCCCCTCGGCGAGCCGCCGCCGCCGTCGGAGCTGCCGTCGGCGGCGTCCTCCGAGTACGTCTCGGTGGAGGCCGCCGCCGCGGAGGTCGCCGTCGGCTCGTCGTCGGAGTCGCGGGAGGGCGTGCGGCCGTGCAGCATGAAGTGCAGGCACAGGCCGAGGGACCAAACGTCCGCTGGCGACGCGTACGGCCTGTTCAGGACCTCTGGGGCGCGGAACTCCCTCGTTCCGGTTGGGGTCAGGAGCTCGCCTCCCTCGGTGCTCGCGGCGACGTTGAAGTCGATCAGCTTCAGGACGCCCCCTTTCGAGACGAGGCAATTGTCAGGCTTCAGATCGCGGTGAACCGTGTTCCTGCCATGCAGGTAAGCCAATCCGGCAGCCACTTGGACGAACAAGCGCATGGAGCACAGCTCGTCCAGGCGGCCCGCACAAGTCGAACGCACAACCGAACGCAGAGTGCGGCCCGCGATGTCCTCCAACACCAGTGCCACACACGATAGCGATTCCAGGAAATCTAAGGCGACGATGATATTGGGATGTCTGAAATTGGTGAGGAGATCAAATTCCCGCTTCGCCAAGGACACCGGGCCGACATCCAAGCGACGCAATGCCTTAATGACGACAGTCCTGTTGTCACAGAGCCTCAGCGCACGGTAAGCAACGCTTGAAGAGCCCATACCAATACGTTCAAACTTGGCAAAGTTGCTGGTTATGACTTCGGACCTGAGATGAACTGGCGCATGGGCTCCCCCTCCCTCGGCCACTTGAACGGCATGACTTCTCAGCTGAGCTTGCCGTCCACTCTGTCGAACGACGGATGGCACGTTCACCAAGGCCATGTCGGTAAATGAAGCCCTTCGCCCCAGCAGAGTCGAAGCACGAGGCATGCTGCCCTCGTTAGAGGCCTCCTTTGGCAACACGCCGCTCTGCTCCTCGTTGGTTCTGGCTGGGCCCGCAGCGCAAACCATTGCGGCGGCCCTCCACGAACCCACTACGAACTATCGACGCGCATATGTCCCCCGATGCCACTTGAACCACAATTGGTACGGAAAAGTCTTGGAAGCTTCTCGGGGGCCTGTCGAGCCTGGGGCTGTCTGGAGGCCATGTGGAGCCGTCTTGGCGGCCTCGAAGACGATATCGGAGCCACCTTCGGCCGTCTCGGAGCCATCTTGACAGGTACTGTGGGCTGCAGTGGATCGCCTGGGGCGTTCCTAGGGCTCCTCGACGGCCGTTGTTGGACCATCCAGGGGCCTTGGAGGCTCTTTGGAAGCGGCGAATCGAAATTTTTGAAACATTAAATGCCATCGGTGGTTGAACGATATTCGCCTTCTCCTGAGAGCCCCTTGTGAGCCGCGTGGGGGCCTCTTGGGGCCATCTTAGGGGTTTCTCGGGCGGTCTGGAGGCCATCTGGGGCAGTCTGGGCGGGCTCCTGGGGCAGTCTGGGAGCAACGGCTGTGTATGGGGTCGCGCCTGTACTTTTGCTGGGGTTTCCTGGCACGTCTCTTGCGCCGTCTCCGAACATAGGGACGCACGGGCACGCGACGACGGCACTCTCTGACAAAAAAAACGGGGCATCACGGACTTCTGCCGTGTAGGTCCCTTCCGAAACCATTTGGGGGCCCTCTTGGGGCGGGCTGGAGGCCTTTGGGACCGCCTCGAAGAAGTGGCGGCCGCTGCGGCCGCCATGGCGCCCTGTGGGCTCCCTCGGACGCTTTATGGCGTGGCGAAGTTATTCCCAACCATCCTGTGGTGTTGGGTCCTCGTTTTGAAGAGACGGTGCCCCGCGTTCCTCTCCTCCTCCTCCTCCTCCCCCCCCTCCTCCCTCTTCCCATCGTCATCATCATCATCATCATCGTCGTCGTCGTCGTCATCATCACCATCATCAGCATCATCATCGTCATCATCATCATCACCATCACCACCACCATCGTCATCGTCATCATCCTCATCATCATCATCATCATCATCATCATCATCATCATCATCATCATCATCATCATCATCATCATCATCATCATCATCATCATCATTATCATCGTCATCATCATCGTCATCGTCACACACGCCCATTTCGGCACACCCCTCACACGTTTCGTGGCCCCATTGGGAGCTCTACCGAAGGCCCCCGTGGCAGGGTCCGCATGCCTCCCCATTACCCATTTCGGCACACCCCTCACACGCTTCGTGGCCCCATAGGGAGCTCCACCGAAGGCCCCAGTGGCAGGGTCCGCATGCCTCCCCACCACCCATTTCGGCACACCCCTCACACGTTTCGTGGCCCCATAGGGAGCTCCACCGAAGGCCCCAGTGGCTGCGTTCGCATGCCTCCCCACCACCATTTCGGCACACCCCTCACACGTTTCGTGGCCCCATAGGGAGCTCCACCGAAGGCCCCAGTGGCAGGGTCCGCATGCCTCATTTCGGCACACCCCTCATACGTTTCGTGGCCCCATAGGGAGCTCCACCGAAGGCCCCAGTGGCAGGGTCCGCATGCCTCCCCATTACCCATTTCGGCACACCCCTCACACGTTTCGTGGCCCCATAGGGAGCTCCACCGAAGGCCCCAGTGGCAGGGTCCGCATGCCTCCCCACCACTCATTTCGGCACACCCCTCACACGTTTCGTGGCCCCATAGGGAGCTCCACCGAAGGCCCCAGTGGCTGCGTTCGCATGCCTCCCACCACCCATTTCGGCACACCCCTCACACGTTTCGTGGCCCCATAGGGAGCTCCACCGAAGGCCCCAGTGGCTGCGTTCGCATGCCTCCCCACCACCCATTTCGGCACACGCCTCACACGTTTCGTGGCCCCATAGGGAGCTCCACCGAAGGCCCCAGTGGCAGGGTTCGCATGCCTCCCCACCACCCATTTCGGCACTCCCCAACACCCATTTCGGCACACCCCTCACACGTTTCGTGGCCCCATAGGGATCTCCACCGAAGGTCGGAAGCAACTGGAGCAGTTTGCTGCGCGCACGAAGCGGTGCAGGAGGGAGGCGACGGCCCTCGCCAGGGAGCTCGGTTTCAGCGAGTTCATCCGCGAGGCCTGACCTGGGAAGCGGCCCCGCACGAGCCAGCGGCGCGCGCTGGTTGTCGCTGACGCTTGGATGACCCCAGCTCGTCGTCGGGATTTCTCGCCAGAGGATGACCGGCGCCTGTCGGGGGATTTCACCCATATCGCGCAATTTTTGCATCGCCTCGCCGCGCAGCACGGGGGAGCTATCCGTTTACTTTGAGTTGCAGTGGACGACCCCCGCGCGTCGATGGGATTCCCTCGGGATGACCAGACCGCGTCTGTGGGGACTCCCCAGCCACTTTCGAGCGGTTCCGCCTGCGCAGTGCACTCTGCGTGGCTCGCTATCGGCCCGGAGGCAAAAATGTCACCCCTCGTCTCTCGCTCCTCTTGCTTCCTTTTGCTTCTTGACCGCGGGCCCCCCCGGTCTCGTCTCTGCCGCTGCTGACCTGCCTTCGACATCTACACGGTGTCTCCGCCACCTCTTCCTGCGTGCCCAGTAACAGGTCTCATGATGCGATGATGATACTGATGTGTTGGCTCGCCCCAGTGAGCTCTCCTCCTCCGCCCGCCACCTCCTGCCCGCGCTGCCCTGTGCCTCGTCCGTGCTGTGGCGCGGTGCCTATGAGAAGAAGGGTCTAGTTTGCGTGCCCCCTCCTTCGTCTCATATCCGTGCGGTACTCGCAGCTGCACATGATTGGGTCCTTCGCCAGGCTAATTTTATACCGTTCTTCGCCCGCTAATGCACTGCAGCGCCGTCGCCTTGCGCGCCCCTGCCCGCGAAGGCGGCCAGGCGCGGCGCGGCCATCCGAGGCCCGTTTTCCTTCGGCCTGGGTCAGGGGCTGCGACCCGCCGGGTGGAAGGGGCTGTACGACTGCCCCTTCTCCCGGGGGCGGCCAAGAAGGGGGCGTCAAAGAGGGGGGGGCGCAAATCATTGCCAGCGGCGCGTGCGCGGCCCAGGCGAGGGCCAGGGACGTAATGAAACAAGAGGAGGCGCCATGAAATCTGGGGAAACCCAGACATCCGACGTCTCGATTTTTTCGAGACACGGCCCCCCGACCTCCCGACCACTTCCCCGGGACCAGTTTTCCATCCAGAGTCGTTTTTTGACGGTCCCGAGGCCCGGTGAGGGCCTCGAGAGGCCGAGAATCTGGAAAACCTCCGTCTCGATTTGTTCGAGACGCCCGATGTCTGGGAACATCACGGCCCACGCCCTGATATCCACCCCCCCTAGTCATCACCCCCCTCTTTGCCGCCCCCGATTCTCAGGGCGACGAGCGAGAGGCGATCCGCCTGTTTCCCTGGGGCCCAGTGGTGGCACCAGGGGGGCCGGGCAGGGCAGGGAACGGGGGGGGCGGGGGGGGGGACGCTTGGGGACTGGTGGGACAGGGTTAGCGTGCCGCGCCGAAGCGTGCTGGGCCAGAACCGGCAAAGCCGACCCGCAGGTGGGAGCCAGGAACAAAAACATGAACATGAAGGTGAAACCAGAAAACTTGTGAATCGTGTAGGACCCCCAAACTTGGGGAAACTTGGGACTTAGCCTTGTGAGCCGTGTGAAGCCGGAAAACTTGTGAAGCCACGCCGCCACGACCGTCGCAGCAGCGGCGGGGGGCCTCTGTGGAGCTGGCGCCACGGAGCCCCGAACGGGCCCCAGCGAGTGGCCCCGAGACTGATCCAAGAGACCTCCGAGATGCCTCCAAGAGGCTCCACGGAGGGCTTCATTGCTGAGGGCCGCTCGGTCTGATCCATGCATCGCTTTGACTGGCGCCCCCGCTATCAATATGATTCTACTGATCTGGCGATATCCAATGGCACTGTTTCACGAAAGCGCGACCGGGAATCATTCCAAGATTTCTAAACGGCCTGGTGGGATGACCACAGCGCCGATCTGATTCTTTGCAGAGCAAGGAGCAAGCTCTGTTTCGGCGAACAGACAAGCGATCCCAGACATGCGACGCTCTGACTTTCTCAATACGCGGTCCCCGGAAGTCCCGACCCTTTCCTCAGGGCTGGCCTTACATCCTGAGTCATTCCCAACCATCCTGTGGTGTTGGGTCCTCGTTTTGAAGAGACGGTGCCCCGCGTCTCCTTCCTTCCTTCCACCTCCCCTCCTCCCTCCTGCCCCATCCTGGCTTTTGCTCTCCGCATGTCTCTGTTTCGGCACAGCCCTCACACGTTTCGTGGCCCCATAGAGAGCTCCACCAAAGGTCCCAATGGCGGAACTCGCATGGCACCGCCGCCCCATTTTGGC